>KZ067162.1:114635-126747 GCA_002091845.1 Anopheles cracens | reverse complement strand
TGCAGTTTGCGCGGACCAACAAGTGAGTCAAGTGGCCAACGAATGCCAACGAACGGAGTGGAATGGCGTGAGAAACCATTGCGGGGGTACTAAACGCCACCACCAGCGCTCATCAAGCACCATAAGCCGATGCGTGGAATGGACGAAAGATCGCAAATCCTTTACCCCGTACCGTGCCCATTTGTAGTTAAAGAGGAGTTTTTGGAGAAATTCTCAAGAAACCGACCACACAGCGGAGACCGGCGTGGAGTGATGATCTTCTGCGGTGGAGGAGCCAACTCACTTGAAGTTATGCTCCACGAAATGCTCAACACCAGCGGCATTTATCTATCAGCCAGTTTCTGTTCGATGATGGGCCAAAACACACACAAGCACACACCGACACCCGCGAGAGAGCAATTATGGGCTAAGGCCGGGTTATCGCTGGTGGGCTCACGCCGAAAAGGGTGCTTTGGATCTTCATTTCCAGCGTCGGCGCAGGCGTTGACACGATCGGGCAGTTCCAGGGCGACGCAGCTCTTCACGCTCAAGTGTGCGCCGTAGTGTGATTTAATTGTTATAAATTATTGGACCCGTCAACTTTTGAACAGGCTGCACAACCATGTTTGGAGCAGTGGAGAGACGCTCGGGACCATCTTGGAGTTGCGCACGGATGGAGCGAAGCTAGAAAAACGCGAGTTCACCTCCGAGTGGCCCCAGCACTTGCCCTGAAGATGGCAATGTAGTTCCCGACAGCGCGTATTGGAGAATTTCGCTCGGATCACCACGATCGCGTTTGTGATCAAGTGCGGTGAGAACGGATTACGTCGGAGTCGTCGACGACGTTCTGGGGTGTCTCGCGGTAGAAGAACCCGCGCTGCGTAAAGTGGTTTCTCAGGCGAGTGGGCTTTCGGTGGGCACTTGAAACGTGCGCACGGCCCATGTTTTCCTATTTTCCTGTGAAGGCGTTGAAAAGGTTGAAGTGGTGTGTGTTTTGGTTGAGTCGGTCGAATTGAAACATCCAAAGCGTTACGCATTGGCATTGCAATAACAAATAAATTGGTATGAATTGTTAATTGTTTATAGGTTATAAGAACTTGAAAAGATCGTTCGATATTTGTGACAAATAATTTTAGATTCTATTATAATAAAAACTTCATATAAATTCTTATAAAATATATAAGTAAGGATCCTTAGTTGTTAGTATTTTTTCTATATTCTAAAATTTGTGATAAAATTGTAACCAAACTAATGTATGCATTAAAAAAGCGACTTTTTTCAAACGGATAGTAAAAATAAACGGTTAAAGATACGTTATCAAACCAAATTACATTTGTTTCTATATTATGTTTATTATTGTACAAACATATATTTACTCCATTCCGGGCCACCTGGCGGCACTTGGCCGGAACTTTGGCCATAGGTGTCGAGAAACAAAAAATGTTGGCATTATCTTCAGTTCCTAGGTCGCCATTTTCATCAATTCATCGCCGGTTTTGGCCACGAAATTATTTGAATATATTCTCCTCGTCAAATTTGTCCAAAAAATCTCGATCGGACAGAGCTGGGCCAGGATAGGAATAGTTGAGTTAGCATAGTTGAGCGCCACCGGAATGATCAACTGCTCCTTTTCTTCCAGCGCTCGCTTCGAGGAGTGGGCCAAGCTAGACGTGGCCAGAACACCAATCGTGATTTTTTTTTATGAAGTAATTATCTTCTGGGAGGCACTCCGTACTATAAATCTCTCTGGTCAATGCCAGCCACGATGAAAAGAAGAGGGACGTGACATCTCCTTTTCGCTGATTTTGAGTCGCAGGAACACCTTCCTCCAACACCAGCGGCATTTATCTATCAGCCAGTTTCTGTTCGATGATGGGCCAAAACACACACAAGCACACACCGACACCCGCGAGAGAGCAATTATGGGCTAAGGCCGGGTTATCGCTGGTGGGCTCACGCCGAAAAGGGTGCTTTGGATCTTCATTTCCAGCGTCGGCGCAGGCGTTGACACGATCGGGCAGTTCCAGGGCGACGCAGCTCTTCACGCTCAAGTGTGCGCCGTAGTGTGATTTAATTGTTATAAATTATTGGACCCGTCAACTTTTGAACAGGCTGCACAACCATGTTTGGAGCAGTGGAGAGACGCTCGGGACCATCTTGGAGTTGCGCACGGATGGAGCGAAGCTAGAAAAACGCGAGTTCACCTCCGAGTGGCCCCAGCACTTGCCCTGAAGATGGCAATGTAGTTCCCGACAGCGCGTATTGGAGAATTTCGCTCGGATCACCACGATCGCGTTTGTGATCAAGTGCGGTGAGAACGGATTACGTCGGAGTCGTCGACGACGTTCTGGGGTGTCTCGCGGTAGAAGAACCCGCGCTGCGTAAAGTGGTTTCTCAGGCGAGTGGGCTTTCGGTGGGCACTTGAAACGTGCGCACGGCCCATGTTTTCCTATTTTCCTGTGAAGGCGTTGAAAAGGTTGAAGTGGTGTGTGTTTTGGTTGAGTCGGTCGAATTGAAACATCCAAAGCGTTACGCATTGGCATTGCAATAACAAATAAATTGGTATGAATTGTTAATTGTTTATAGGTTATAAGAACTTGAAAAGATCGTTCGATATTTGTGACAAATAATTTTAGATTCTATTATAATAAAAACTTCATATAAATTCTTATAAAATATATAAGTAAGGATCCTTAGTTGTTAGTATTTTTTCTATATTCTAAAATTTGTGATAAAATTGTAACCAAACTAATGTATGCATTAAAAAAGCGACTTTTTTCAAACGGATAGTAAAAATAAACGGTTAAAGATACGTTATCAAACCAAATTACATTTGTTGTGTGTGTTTTGGCCCATCATCGAACAGAAACTGGCTGATAGATAAATGCCGCTGGTGTTGAGCATTTCGTGGAGCATAACTTCAAGTGAGTTGGCTCCTCCACCGCAGAAGATCATCACTCCACGCCGGTCTCCGCTGTGTGGTCGGTTTCTTGAGAATTTCTCCAAAAACTCCTCTTTAACTACAAATGGGCACGGTACGGGGTAAAGGATTTGCGATCTTTCGTCCATTCCACGCATCGGCTTATGGTGCTTGATGAGCGCTGGTGGTGGCGTTTAGTACCCCCGCAATGGTTTCTCACGCCATTCCACTCCGTTCGTTGGCATTCGTTGGCCACTTGACTCACTTGTTGGTCCGCGCAAACTGCACGGCTTTTGAGTTGCTTCTGTTCGGGCAATTTTCGGACGAACCGTACGCATGCCCACACATGTTCCGGCTGTATGCAGTGCATTCCACTCAGATCATGTCATTTCTAACACTCCACACTCTACCGATCTTACGTTCGATTGAGCAGAGCACGGCTGTCCTCTGGCTGTAAAGCATATGTTTGCAACATAATCTCCTCCACCTTACCCTCGGCTCGACGCTGCACGGTAAGGTTTGCGAACCGAAAATACCAGCTCCCTCAGGATCGAATACAGATCACCACGCAGCAAACACGCCAGGAAGCGATGTAGAAACATACAAACCCACGATCATATGGGAGAAGCGAAACCCGGCTGCAGTGTTCTACTGTGCAGCGCACAGGCGGCGATGGTCCCATTCTTCAATTTCTGAAACGTAAACACTTCATCATCTCATCAGCGGCCCAGTGTGCTCGGTGAGAAGATCATATTTGCAGCCAAACACACACACATACACGTGCAAACGCTGCTTGACTGCCGGGTTTTCCGGTTGCGTTGCGTTCTGCCGCAACATTGGAAGTATATGGAAACCTTTTTGGCAGGGACTACGCCTTCACCATCGTCTTTTCCGTGTGCATCCTCCTCAACGGTTTTCACAACGAAGCAACACTTTTCGTACGATCGGTAGCATGCACACTTTTGGAGGCCCTCCAACCGACCGTTGTAAGCATCGTTAGCTTGTTAGCAATGTAGGATTCTGCGGGCCGTGGCGGCATATTTGTTTATCAAACAAAACCCATGCAATATGTTGCTTGCGAACGCACAAATAACGCCCTAAGAGGACTCCCACGTAGCGGGGGCGATATTGAACGCCACAGCCGCTTGAGTAGCGGTGGAATGTAAGGAAATATGTGTTACACATTAATTACTCCCAAATGGTTGGGAAACTCGTTTGCGAGTGGACGAAATTTGTTCTTCGTGTAGTACAAGAAATGTTCCTGACATGGTGGTTTTCCGATTGTTACTATTCGTCTTTTGTTATGAAATATTTCAATGAATAATTTTACAATGTCATCACATCATGCTACGAGCGTAGCTGAACTATTTTGTCATTCTGCTCTTAAATTGAAGAGGCACACGTACCACTGTTGTTCAAACCGGAAGGGTAAATGACACAGGAAGCAGCTTACCGGGACGAGAAGATGCCAGATCCGCAGATGCCAGAAATATCTATATATACCGTGTATGCAACAGTAAAAGCCAACACGGTGTTCGTACGAGAAGATGCCAGATCCGCAGATGCCAGAAATATCTATATATACCGTGTATGCAACAGTAAAAGCCAACACGGTGTTCGAATAGCTGCTGCTTCCAGGGAAAACTCATCTCCAGCTGCGCGTGGAAAAATTACTACCCCGTTGCAGCAGAACCCTCATCCAGTGCGATCCGGCGTTCTCTGGTTTAGGTCGGTTTCAGTGTGTTGTTCCACGGTACGGTGAAGAGTTGAGCAGATCGGGCCATTCGTTTCCGCTCTCCAATGGGTTTGTTCCCAATGTTTGCCAGTTCCGGTTGATTCCGGCGGTGTTCCGCTTTTAGGAGTTTAACTGCCGTCTGCAGTCGGATCGACTGGCTCTGCTCAGTCCGCACCCACACTGTCGTCATCGCTGTACCGCTCGCGCCAGTTGATATCGTTTTGGAGATGTTTGTTTACGTCTGGCGAGAGCGCATGTGGTGGGTTATGCTTTGACGCTACGGGACAAATAGCTTGAATGTGTCACCGCATCTGGTTATCTAATAATGGCACCGCTGCAATGAATCATGCTGTCATCCATTCGGAGCCATCCAGCCGTCGTGATGCGTGGGGACAGTTTCTCAAATCTTTGCCATCGTCAACGGGAGACGGAATCGATTGTGGTAGAAACTTTGAAGAACGGTTTTGAATGTCATTGAACTATTTACTACGTCAATGATATTCTTGCTACAGGAAGAGGGAATGGGATAATCTTGTTTGCAGTATTGCGCTATTTAAATGAAACATATGTAAACATATGCAAAAAGATGTCGTATGCTACATCAGCTGTAGCATATTGAAGTTGAGATGCTGCAGCAATAGTTAAACAAACTATAAATAAAATACCAAAAGAACTCTACCTCAACAGAGAAAATCCAGAAGAAATAGCCTTATCCTGAGAAATAGTTTTATTCGAAATAAGAAGCATTTATTAGGTATTTACATTACAACTACTTAATTAGCAACAGGTTTAAACCTGTGAGTGAAAAATGTGAAGTGTGAAAAATTCAACAAAAATGAAATATTTTACAACCTTAACAACCTTAAGCTGCTCTATTAAGAAACACGATACATCTCACCTTTGCTGTTTCATCAAAAATATGCTTTTTAGATAGCTGAGGATTAGTGTTAAACATCAAGAGTACGGTACTTTATAAGAAATTGTTAACAAGTGGGAGAAAATTAAATGAAATAAGTTTATATTTCAAGAACTATGAGTTTTAAATTATTTAGCTGGTGTTTTGAAAGCTTCAAAGGCTTAAAAAAGCTTCAAAAAAGCTTCATTTTTTTACTTAAACATATTTTCTTTAAGAAAACGTCTCGCCTCACTGTTTAAATTTGTTCCTATAGTGCAATATTATAATTTGTCTATAATATGAATGTGTTTCAACCGTACACTAAATAATCATAGTCTAATTAAACTATAAGCAACGATCAGCGCGCTTAATGCCGATTTAAAAGGTATTTTGTTCTCTCAATGTGATAAGAATAAAAATAAGCATTTAACAGTCCACTTATAGAACGATGCTGCTAGTTGATATTGTAATCACTTCCTGCTCGAATTCACTTATCCTCCTTATGTTTTTACCCGGCACAGTCAATGTAGGAAATGCATGCAAGATAATTGCTTTATTACTAAGCATCTTAGCACTATCTTACCGGGAAGCAGTTTCATCGATCTGCGTTTGTATAAAACGTCTTAGGTTCTCTACCTTATAAGTCCAGACTCAATCATGTTAAGTAACATATAATTCTTTTTACCTTCCTTTTACGTCGCTACGAGTTTACGATTTCACAGACCATTTGAAATGGCGTTGCTGCAGATGCATCACGCTCTTGCATGCACCTTGTTCCACGTTCTAGCGAACCAATCCAGACGCAAGAGTTGCTGTTAAAATTTTATTCATTTTTAAATAGCTTCTCCGAGCATTTTTACACTTCATGCAACCCCAGAATAAGTGTTTTATGAATCTTAATCAGACTCATCACATATCTTCAAATTGAATTAGTATATATGAATCACAAGTTATAGGATTTATTAACCTCCAAACAATTTTGTTCATATCGTAAGAGAGAAACAAATCTTCCATCGGTTTCCTGAAATCTTTCATCGCTTTCCTGATGATTTCTATTTCTTTGAAAATAAATAAAAATAATTGTTTCAGAATATTTATGAACTGTTAATTTATCATTCATAGTACAATCAAAGTCTGTGTCGATTGTTTAGTTATCTTACATTAATGTTACTGATAGAAGTTTACAAATTTATGAATATTTGATCACTAAATCTTCGCCTAATTTCATTTTACTTCAAACTCATTTCGAAAAGAAGTATAATTAAAAAAAAAATCGAATGACTCACAACAATTCTTTAAGCAAGAGCACAAGCACAATAGTACGTAGAGATATTAAAGAAGTTAAAGATATTAAATTTATTGTATTTCACTTTTATTTTTTATATGTTCCAATTTTTTAGATTTTCTTACTACTCAATCTTAATTTTCTTACTCTTTTTTCTTAATTTTCTCATGAAGTTTGAAATATTTCCACACATATATCATATTTATATTTGTTTAAACTAGTATTTGTTATATCTAGTTAAATTTGTGGAACCAAAACAAAAAAAGGAATAAAACACCAAAAAGTTTCTCAAATGAATTTATGAAGATAGCAGTTGGAATTAGCACAACTTTCACATCGAAAGTATAACAGATGATACAGATATAACAGACCGAAAGGTTATAATAAAAAATGAAAATTATTTTAAACAAAACAATAAAAATTGTAGTAAAAATTAATAAAGATTCAATTAACACCTAGCCCCGTCCCTCCACATCCGATATTTGTTGGATCTGTTTCTTCTTCTATGTGGAGCATGTTTTCGCAATACCTCCCAACGTACGCCGTGCTCGAAAAGAGGAGAGCAACGAAAAGGTAGGCAGAAGCATGCCGACCTTCATCGCTAATTCGTGCTATGCCCGGAGCAGCATCACCCGGACCCTGCGCTGTGCTGGCACAGCTGAGGTGAAGGAAGTAATTAGAAAATGGTTTTATAACGTCAACTTGCATTGGCATCATGTTGGGCCCGTCTTTTGACGACCGTTTCAAGCGCGCAGCTCTCGATGGTGCGATGATGTTGAACGGAGGCAACCGGATAATAGCCGAAGTAGGCAGCGACAGAAGCCTCGAGAGTGGTCATTATCAATTCCTGCATCTGCATTTGTCGCATGATTTGAAGAGGAATCTAACGCTCCGCACTCGAAGCAAGAGCAGGCGTTTGCAGGAAAACGAAAGTAAGCTAATCCACCCAGAGCGATCAGCAATAGTTAAACAAACTATAAATAAAATACCAAAAGAACTCTACCTCAACAGAGAAAATCCAGAAGAAATAGCCTTATCCTGAGAAATAGTTTTATTCGAAATAAGAAGCATTTATTAGGTATTTACATTACAACTACTTAATTAGCAACAGGTTTAAACCTGTGAGTGAAAAATGTGAAGTGTGAAAAATTCAACAAAAATGAAATATTTTACAACCTTAACAACCTTAAGCTGCTCTATTAAGAAACACGATACATCTCACCTTTGCTGTTTCATCAAAAATATGCTTTTTAGATAGCTGAGGATTAGTGTTAAACATCAAGAGTACGGTACTTTATAAGAAATTGTTAACAAGTGGGAGAAAATTAAATGAAATAAGTTTATATTTCAAGAACTATGAGTTTTAAATTATTTAGCTGGTGTTTTGAAAGCTTCAAAGGCTTAAAAAAGCTTCAAAAAAGCTTCATTTTTTTACTTAAACATATTTTCTTTAAGAAAACGTCTCGCCTCACTGTTTAAATTTGTTCCTATAGTGCAATATTATAATTTGTCTATAATATGAATGTGTTTCAACCGTACACTAAATAATCATAGTCTAATTAAACTATAAGCAACGATCAGCGCGCTTAATGCCGATTTAAAAGGTATTTTGTTCTCTCAATGTGATAAGAATAAAAATAAGCATTTAACAGTCCACTTATAGAACGATGCTGCTAGTTGATATTGTAATCACTTCCTGCTCGAATTCACTTATCCTCCTTATGTTTTTACCCGGCACAGTCAATGTAGGAAATGCATGCAAGATAATTGCTTTATTACTAAGCATCTTAGCACTATCTTACCGGGAAGCAGTTTCATCGATCTGCGTTTGTATAAAACGTCTTAGGTTCTCTACCTTATAAGTCCAGACTCAATCATGTTAAGTAACATATAATTCTTTTTACCTTCCTTTTACGTCGCTACGAGTTTACGATTTCACAGACCATTTGAAATGGCGTTGCTGCAGATGCATCACGCTCTTGCATGCACCTTGTTCCACGTTCTAGCGAACCAATCCAGACGCAAGAGTTGCTGTTAAAATTTTATTCATTTTTAAATAGCTTCTCCGAGCACACTAAACACGAGCACCGGACGTGTGTTGGGTTCGGCTGCGAAACTTCATTTTACGATCCTAATTCTGCAAAGCCGTGTGCATATTTACCCTTTTTCTCTATTTGATACGTCGTCAGCGAAGAAGCATTTCCGAACGAAGAACCGAAATTCGAAATTACCGAATTACTGCATGCAATTAAACTTCATCAGCGTTCTCATCCATCTGTGTGTGTTAGTTTCTAATGGACTCCTGTAAAGGGCAGCTTGAGCAGGATAAACAAACGCTTTGACAAACACCAAACACACCCCAAGTCCCCGGGTCGTTGTGGAGAAACCTGCTCTTAATTTGGACTGCGCCTGCCGTTTCCGTTTTATTTTCACCATCAAAACCTTAATGAGTTATTTTAACGCATCGCATTCTGGTTTCGCGCGCCCCAATCGCGACTGCTGCAATGCTGATGAGAGTCCTTCCGAAAAGGCTCATCTGCTATCGGAGACGATTGGCTCTAACACTTGCCACCACTAAATGGCAGCCCACGAAGACGCGCTCCACCAGCCAGCCAGCCTTGAACGACTAGCGCCCGGGATGAAATTGAAACGTAGTCGATGATTTATTAGGAACCACATCTGCCGTTTCGTGTGGCTTTTAAGTTCGTCTGCGGCGTCTTGAAACCGAGGTCCCTCCATTTACTACCGATTTGCATCCGCTGTTGTTGGTGTCCGTGGGGGACTGTTGGGTTGCTGCTGTGGTCGTTTCGCGAGCGAGTTTAGATTTTGGTGCTTCCTTTTGTGTCTTGCTTGCTGCTCCGTGGATCCACGGAACACAGTGCCTAAGCGGACGGACGAATGTTATCTTACATTAATGTTACTGATAGAAGTTTACAAATTTATGAATATTTGATCACTAAATCTTCGCCTAATTTCATTTTTCTTCAAATTCATTTCGAAAAGAAGTATAATTAAATAAAAATTCGAATGACTCACAACAATTCTTTAAGCAAGACCACAAGCACAATAGTACGTAGAGATATTAAAGAAGTTAAAGATATTAAATTTATTGTATTTCACTTTTATTTTTTATATGTTCCAATTTTTTAGATTTTCTTACTACTCAATCTTAATTTTCTTACTCTTTTTTCTTAATTTTCTCATGAAGTTTGAAATATGTTCACGCATATATAATATTTATACTTGTTTAAACTAGTATTTGTTATATCTAGTTAAATTTGTGGAACCAAAACAAAAAAAGGAATAAAACACCAAAAAGTTTCTCAAATGAATTTATGAAGATAGCAGTTGGAATTAGCACAACTTTCACATCGAAAGTATAACAGATTTCCGAAAGGTTATAATAAAAAATGAAAATTATTTTAAACAAAACAATAAAAATTGTAGTAAAAATTAATAAAGATTCAATTAACAAGGCACAAATCCTACCGAGTCTCGTCACGCTCACTTGTAAGCAAAGTACAACCGTCCAGTGTTGTCTCTATCTCCTCCGGCAACATGTCGCTACAAGATGCAAATGATGTTTTAATATTTTGAACTCATTTTTCTTATTCGTCCACCTCACCGGCAAGCTCCGGCCGGGTCCGAAATGCTTGACGCGCCTGCCCCAGAGCGCTGCCGAATGAGTAGCGAATACGAAAGTGGCTAATTTTTGACGGCAATTCAATCCCAAAACTGCAATCTCTTCCCGCTTTTTTTGTTTGCGCCACCCGAAGTGCACCCTCCATCTCCGCTTTCGTTGGTAAACCAGTTTCCACGACCGAAAACCCGACCGAACTAATGCATTAATTTTAATGCACTTCCTATGCTGCATCGCAAAAGGAATCTAAAGTTATACGCGGGTTCCCGGAGCCGCCGGTCGGTTTCTGGCCATCATTTATCTTCACCTTCGAGAGCACTGATGCCGTGCCTGCCGGGGCTGCGGGTCAGAACCGGGTGCCGTGTCCTTCCCCCGTTCCCGGGGTGCTCTGTTTCGATTGGGTAATTTCGGAAGAATCTGCCGCAGGTGTTAATCGCAAGCTGAGATGCCGCGCTGCCTACAGGATCGACGAGCAGCAATGAATGGACAAATTTAGAGGCTTCTGTCCAAACGTGGTCATGGTCGGAACTCGTTTCGCGGGAAGACGAAGTAGCAAATTTATTGGCAGCGTTAGGATACATCGAATCGGACACATCGGACGGATAAGCGATCCATCTGGCGGGGAGTGAATCGGAGGGGGTTAGCGGAACGGCAAAGACAAGTGCAGCGGCACGTAACCCTTGGCACACCGGCGCACAAGAAGATAATGACTTTTGCAGACTGAATTCCGCCAGCCGCTGCTGCTGCTTCACACACATTCGGAACCGAGCGTGTGCTACGATTCAAACGCGGCCCTCGTCAGCCGTTAAAATTAATTATCGCAACAAATGCGCATCGGACTTAGGGTGTTTCGCGGATTGGCGTTTTATCTTAACCACATTTTCTCCTGTGTTGCTTCATTCGCCAAACCGCCAGCTGTAGCGTCGGACGAAATGTCATACATTCTGGAGCATTCGTTTCAAGGGACGGCTGGTGAGACGGCAGCACGTGCAGGGAGGGCGCTGAGCGAAAATTGGCTAAAAATTGTTCATTAGTTTTGAGTGATTGAGTTGTTGAAAAGGAAACGTTTAACTGCTGATAAATGCCGCGATGGTTAAGAGTTATTGCTCAAACAAACTTGTGATCTGGATGACTCTAACGAGCCCGTTTAAGAATGATATCTAATGGAGTGGGGTAGAGTGTAAATTTTCTACAAGAGAAGTGATATATTACCACGTCCGGATAGTGATTCAATCTGTTTTATCATACACGATAAAATCTGGTCGATTCGGAAATGTTGATGCTAGCCTATCTTTATTAAGTTCATGTGGACACCTTGTCATAAAACATGTTTTTTGCTCACCTGTTCAACTAAATCATCATCAAACAGAGGGAGTTCGGAGTGTAAAACAAGCGTTTTTCAAACTATTCGTTGAAACCACTAACCACGTGCTAACTGCAAACACAAACGCTTCACCGAATCCATCCGCATCCAACTCCCATTCATAGAAACGACTTTTCCAGCCACATCATCCTATCCACGAAAGCCGAACGAGAATGGACGGCAAAAAAACCTTCACAACATGAACGGAGCTCTCTCGTCGCTTCGAGCGCCGTTCTTCCCGTATTTCCCCGGCGCGCACGCTCGCACATCAATGACATCTGTTTTCTGGCACCAT
>KZ067162.1:74853-90095 GCA_002091845.1 Anopheles cracens | reverse complement strand
CAGCGTTCAATATGGCATAGATGCATATTGAATATTGCCTACATAACAGTAACATACAATAGAAAACTTCCAATTCTTCAGTTGGTTTATCGTCATATTAAAACAATTAGATTTCTTAAAACTCTGGTCTTAAAAATGGTCTAAGTCCCAACTGTCTACCCGGAGCTGGGAAGTTAACTTTGTATAGCATAAACGTGGCATCAATGACTCGAAATAGGCTTATGAAGAAAAATACATTGTGTTGTATTTATTCTGTGTTGTAAAGATTCTAGTCCAAATAGTAAACATCTTGTCCGGTAAGAAGGACAAGACAAGACTAGGCCACGGTAAACGATAGAATATTTTTTGTTGTTGAATAGATTGGTTGTTGCCTTACGAGCAAAGTTTGCGACCAAACTATACGAGCAAACTCAATGATGACACCAATTAATAAACCAATTAATGAATTATTGTTGTCCTAAAAAGGCAATTCACGCCACCACGGTGTCTTAGGACTGCGGTGTCCATCCCGGGGCGAACACATTCGACAACAGGCGACGGCGCGTTGTTGACGGGTCGTTTGGTGGTGCTGTGCGTCGGCCCACGGTTTGATCGCGTGGTGGCTTGCCCATTTCGCTTGATTTAAATCTGTCCAACGCGTGCGACGCGTACAGTGTGTAACTCACGGCTGACCGGTGAAGTTGCTTCACACTGCGTCTCGGTGGATGTGGGGGGTTGCTTCGGTGGGTCAAGTCTCGCCAGGATCGTCGCTCGCCAGACACCACAAATACGTACGATGACAGTTCCCAGTTGTCACAACTTTACCGTCTGTTCGCAGGTTCCTCTCGGCAGGCGGAACGGCCTGCATGCCGCCAGCGACAATGACACATACTACAGCAGGATGATAGTAGTAAAGCGAGCGAGTGAGAGAGAACGATCGCGGCAGTGAAACAAAACTCCCACCCGTAGCTGCGCCGGGACCATAAGACAGTTGCGCAAGAAGAAGGGTGGCGCAGTGGTGCGCCCCACCGGGACAAACCGCAGCGGGGCCATGATTCAGTAAATTAAATTTTCATTTGAAACGAAAATAAAATTTTTCACAGATGTTTAACGGCCTGGCAAGTCAGCTGCGGTGGCGCATGTTTAAAGATCGGCCGGCAGTGCCGATGCGTAAGTGCTACGGAATGGCGTGACTTTCGCTGCAAATGCTGACAGGCCGGCCGGTGGTCGATTTACGCTTCGTCGTGCCTGTCGCGTACACTACGCGTGGCTGTGGAGGATGTTGCAGGAAAGTGAGAATGCATTCTAGGAAGGAATCTGAACGAGAGTGTATAGAGCAGTTTTAGATGATGCTGAGATAGTTGTGACGTTTAATGTATGATAACATTTACCGTAGGTGTGTCAAACAGGTGTGTTAAACAAGAATATTTTAAACAATGCATTGTTGGTAAAAGTTCTGTTTGCTTTTGATAGATTAAAAAAGCGACTTCTTTAAGGGAGAATTGTTCATAACTGAACTAATATACCTGCATTGCGGTTTTATATTAATAGGATCGCGATTTGCTTAACAAATTAAATCTCGTTGTGCCTGTCAAGCCTAAAGGGGTTAAGGGTACGATACAGTACCTGAATCTCCTGAAATGGGACACTTTGAAATCACGCCGATTTGTCGATTTTGAAGTCAGTGAAAAGCCATTAAAGCGTCGCGCGGGTGCATCTTCTGCTGGTCTCTCTGGGTCTCGCCAGTCCCGGTCCGGCCCGCCCCGTCGTCCTTGGTGCACACCCGAGTCCTGGCGGGACGCGCATATGTCCGCGCTTCGTTTGCACTGATTGTGCTCATACGTGAGGAGTGTCTGGGTGTCCCCGGCGTCGTCGTCGTCGTCGTTGTCGTCGTGCGGGATATGCGTGAAACGCACGCATGCGGGATGTTTCAAATTCCCAAAAACGTCAACGAACCGGGTCGAATCGGGCATGAGAACGGGGCGAGCGATGTGATGCGCCGCAAATGTTGTAAAATAAACATACTAATTTAAATTTGGCTGCTGGGCGTACGCGTACGGGCGACAATTTGGCAACCACGTCAGCGGAATCGGAACGCGCCGAGTGTTGTCACTTTCGTTAAACGCTGTGGGGACGCGATTTTTATCGTCTTGTGCTGGTGGTGCGTGTCTTTACAATTCCGAACACAGGTTACTGACTTTTCCGACCCAACCAACCCGCCCACCCATCGGTTTTCCTTGCGGTGCCGGCCTCGGATGGATCATTATTTTTGCGTTTTGATAAATTAAGTGAATTTTAATCACCACCGACAGGATGAGTTATGGCGGATCGTAAAGCAGTGCCACGCAAGCCGCAGAACAAATTGGTCGCGAACGAAAGGACACCGCGAGGCGGCGAGAAAGAGGACACCTTTGGATTATCGCGCTAGACGCGGTCTGGCCATTTGTCCGTGTTTGTCTGGGAAGATTTGATCGCGCCTGCGACAATGCGACGTGCGAAAGTCAAGGTTAAGCGGGTTTATCCCGAGCCGGGCACCAAGGGCACCCATTAATTCCGTCACTTTTCGGCTAAACGTTTAAGTACACACATCTGTGTGTGTGGGTATTTATAGAGCGTGCCGGATCGGAGATGCACACGAAAACCGCACGGTGACGAATATGGCTGTTTAAATCGTCATAAATCTCCACTTCAATTGAATCACCTCGAAATAGGGCACCTTTTACATCGAGAACTTGGATGAGGATGTAGTTTTTTTTCACCGGCCAATGTCCGGCAAAGGGCCACAACCCGATCGCCCTGTGTGAGAGAGATTAAAAATGGCTCCACATACAACAACAAAAAATCCTTCTCTGCATTGCGGTCGTAGCGAGTATAAGAACTAAAAGACAGCGGGGAAAAAAGTGCCGGCACATTACGACGATGTAATTTATTTCTTTTCACCTTCCCGAGCTCCCGCTCCGTAAATCCGGAAGCGGCTAGGATAGCGAGCGCTGGGCCAACACAAAAGCCCTCAGAGGCGAAAGCTTGGGAGGGGGTCCGGCCGTAAATCATGCAATGGCTGGTTACATTAATTTTTACAGCCGATCCGTACCGATCCGCAGCACCGGAACCGGAAACAATGTCTTAATCTGACTCTGCGCTACCAAGCGACACAGTGTCTGTCGCTGGAAGACAATCTCGGGCTTTTTTTGTGAAAAAGAAGGGCTCGGTGGCATCGTGTGACGGTGGTACAGAGAACAGAAGCAAGTTGAACAACCGGCTATGTATAGGCGAGTCGCCTTGTGTCATCCATTATTTTTTATATCTTCCCGGGTGCATTTTACGATGCATTCTTCCTACCACGTGCTTGCGTGCGTGCGTTCGCTTCCCGTCTCGCTCCCGGAGAGTGTCAACATTTCAATCGACAGCCGAGACACCAAATGGGTCCCATCGGAACAGGTCCACCCCGGACTTTTTTCCATCGCTCTATGCAGCAGAATGGGAAGTTTCCGAGAGCACCCAGTGTCGCACTTGTGCCGCCCATTCGGGTGTATAAATATATTTCTGTCGTTACATTTATTACACAACCTATTACCGATGTTCTTGCATTCTAAACGGTTTTCTCTATTTCCCCACGAGCTCCGGATCCGTCGTTCGGTCCGCACGGCACACGAGCGGAAGTGTGCACCGTTTGTGGTACGCTCGCAACCGGCGAAGCACGTGCCAGGACGACTCTTCCTAGTGCGCTGGCACATTCTGGGCCTGGTTCATTCAGATCTTGCGGCGATCCACTTGCGGCGGTGCGCCGAGAACCGACGGCCGACACCGTACGGCTGGTTGGAGATCGTCGTCGAGCACTGTTTGGAAATATCCATCATCAAGGTAGCTGCGCAAGCGAGCGCGTAGACATGCGGTATGCGCCAGTGCACAGACATTTCCTGGCGAAGGGTTTTATATTTAACCACCAAATAAGGCACTAGAAGTCTGGGCGGTCTGGGCCCGACCGACCTGGCGGCACCATGTGACGGATGTGCGTTTGCAGCAGTTGCAGCAGCAGACGTCTTGTGGTTTTCGTCAACGTGGCGGTGTGGCGCGCCCGGTTACGGGAGCGACACGAGCATGTTATTCATTAAAATCTATTAAAAGTCACCACCGAATTCGGAGCACCGTACTTCCCGCTGTTTGCTGGCTCTCCACGAAGCAGAACGATCGCGCGCGCGCGTTCGCGCTCGCTTGTTTTACGCCAATTTTAGAAGTTGGAGTCACATTTCTACTACTATCGGCTCGGGTGGCTCGAGTTTGGCTGAATGAATTATGTGCTCCACACGATCCACCTATGAGGTTTGGCTGGGGATGTTAATGAAGGCAGACTGTGCGATATGATCGGTGACTCTGGCGAACGTGTGAGATTCTTGCACAATACCCATTTCATGTTCGTGATAGGTTCTTTTTGGACAGAATGAAGTCCAGATCAGACTTGATCACTATCTGCGATTTTGATCGAATTAATACATCAGTGCATGGAGTGGTTCTTCCAGTGTGCCTCCCAAAATCGTACTTTCGTGACAGGAAGTCGTGTCTGAGTGTTTTCCTTCCTCACTCTACCCTCGTGCCCACTCCACGCGTCCTCGTACCACCGGAATTGCGCTTTCTAATGCGCTCCATATTATCTTGCGTGACGATCATAATCACAAGTCTGGCACTGCTCGGTGCTCGGCTGCTGCTTTGCATTCCCACTTGCAACACCCGGGCAAAACGCGTCTCGTCCGGCCCTGCTCCTAATGGTTTCTATTTGTTTTACCCGACATGATGCGCCGGGGCGGCATGCAGCTCGTCACCGAACGGGGCTTGCGTGAGATCGTAAAAAAGAGCGCCTCGCGGAGATGATCTTCTGCTCCCGAAACATGACACATATGGGTTGATCGCGCGCTCGCGAGAAATGGTGCAACAACATGGAACACCCCTTTTTTCAAAAAAACGGGAAAAGGACCGCCGGGGTTCGGCCAGGAGGCGGAAGAAATCTGTTTCGACAGAGCGTAAAAATAGTGGCGGTGTAAGTGCCAGCTCGACGGCTGCAGCCGTCTCGCCTACTTCGGTTGGAAGCCAGGCGGGTGAAATGTTTAACAGATGTTTTCCCGCAGCCTTCGATCTAGCCATCGCGGCGATCGATCGGCACGTCGCCGATGATGCGTGCAAGCACGTGGAAAAGCGAAAGGGTGCGTCTTGCTCAGCTTCGGCGGGCAGGAAGAACCGGCGCGAAGAAGAAAAGCGCCGCGGAAAAACTCTCGCAGAAGGAGAGTATGTGTTTTTTTAAGCGTCTCTTCTCGCTTTCGTCGTTCCGCGGGTGCCACTCGAACCACATGGCTGGTTCCCGGCTTGTAGTTGATGTCTCGTAGGATCGATTACCCCATTCATCAGAATTTTCAACGGATGGTTTCGTCTATCCGTGCGGCACGCTGCTTTTTCTCCCCTTTCGGAATGGGAAAACTACCACCGTCGGTGGGGTTTTCCGGTGTCGCCCGATACGTGCGCCCTGCCGGAGCGAGATTCCGCTTTTCCGCGGTTCATTTTTCATCCCGTACGTTTCCCTCTCCGCCAGACATTATCGCCGTGCAAAGCGCGGGGCGTTAATTGGTTCGTAACAAAGCGGCTGGAATGTGTAAGAAGCCGGGTGGGTGGCGGTGAGAAGTGCAAGATGGTATCTTGCGTGTTTTTGCTCTCCTCCACCAAGACAACGGTGATGAATGAATTCCAATTACTGCTTGTAAACTTGTAAACCGGCTGCGACCGACTAATGTTACACTTTATGGGCTTCAGTTGGCCGCGCTGTGATGCTTTTCCGTCGCGTTTTGTCAGTGCTCCTTGGTGAATTATAAAAAAAAATCAGTTTCAAACTTATCACCCGCTCGGGAGGCCCCGTTCTCGGTGCTATCGGAATTCATCGAGCAGATGTGTTTTCTCTCGAACTTAAGACGACCGTGGAGCAGCGAAACGTGAGGGTGAGAGAAAACACAACACTTCTCACGCAATTTACGCGCAATGGTGCATCTGTTGCTAGGGACAACAGTGTTGTTTTTTTTATCCGGCTATAACATGATAGAATTGTATCTTTAGAAGAATAATGAGCATGTGTTTAGAGCCACGATCGATAATAAATATCGAGCGGCAACCTTCACTTCCCACATGGAGAAGATAAAATGGTATTTTACACTAAGAACCTTGCGGCACAATTTGACTAATTGCCACAGGAACGCAGGAAGCATCAATAAATTTTCCAACAAATAAATCAAGCCCGTCCCGTGCGCTTAAAATATGCGCATAGTATTATCTGCTTTGAAATTGATTTTTAACAACATGCACAAACCAGCCGCGCAAGAGTCAGCTTTTGGAAGGTGAACTTTTATTGATTTTAATTGGCGTTAATGACAGCCAGAAGCCGTCGTACACCATCTCCCAAGCGAGCGCAACGCATTCTAAGTATTTTCGCAAAAGGCTGCGGCCGGGACTTGGCGTCGTTATTCTCTTGCCTTTACCACGGGAGCACCATACACATTCTAATCACTCCATTGCACCCATCTACTCGTGTGACAACAAGCACACGGTTGCACCTTGCACGCCATGAAGTCGAACGATTGAAAGCTTCGGCAGGACATAGGCTACATGAGGACATCGTCCCTCCGTTCGGGTGGGTAATCGATTTCAGGGCAGGCCTCATATTCATCAACTAATTTGATGGCTGTGCTGCTCGGATCGATTGTTTCGTTCCCTATCACGGTTGCCCCAGCTTGTGCCGTCGTTTGATCGTAAAACTTTGCTAATAAATTCCAGAAATTGTCCGCAAAAAAAAGCGATGAGATGGGCTTAGACCACTGCTGCCGGTGACTCCACGGCTGTTTGGTTCAATTTTACGATGGTCATCTTCTGGTCAGCCTGGCGCTGTTGGTGAAGTGTTAGTGGAGATACTCTTCCGAAGGGATTGTCATTTTTTGCTGGTTTTCATACACGACATGATGCACGGAGATGGTTATCCTGCTCGCAATTGCTGCCCTCTCCACGCCCGGACACAGGTGGAACAGCTCGTGTTCCGGAGGGAGGCACTTCGCCGGCTGGGCTTCTGCTCCGTGCGGCGGTACGGTGCAGAAGAGCCCGGACAGGTTGATCACGAAATTAAATATGTTACGCAGCGTGTGCTAAACGTTAGCGGGGCCCCGAACGTGGACGATCGATCAGTGCGGACGATGTTCCCCGTGACGGGTGTTGAAGTGCTCCGTGTGCAATAAAGGGGCAGCAAAAAACGAACGAACGAACGACGACGACGACGACGACGACCGTCCAACCGAACCGGCACATAAAAAAGATCGAACGATGTACGTTTTTATGGTTATTATTGCGTGGCTACGACGACGACGACCGTCCAACCGAACCGGCACATAAAAAAGATCGAACGATGTACGTTTTTATGGTTATTATTGCGTGGCGTAAAAATGTTTACGCGTCCAGGTATATAATCGACGTCCGGTGGCTGCCGGTCGCTTTATCGGGCAGGTTTTTGGGGGATTGTCATCGATCCAGTTTGGGGAGGGGGAAACTATCCGGAACTAACCTTTAGGATCGACACGGGCGGTGGTAATATGCAAGTGCACGACTGTCCGACCGTCAGGCGGAAATTTATCGGAACCGTCATGAGGAAGATGTATCGTCGCTGTTGGCAAATGGAACCAGAGTGGGCAAGAACGAGCCGCGCTGACGTGCTCAAAGAAGGTTAGGCATCTGGACGGGTTTTGGGGAATATTAGTTTGGTCATCGTTCAAATCGTTCACCGTCGTGGTCAGGCTGCAATTAGCTCTCGGGAAGTCTCTCGGATCGTCATCATCACCCGGGATGGGCAGCGCGAAGAATGCGAAGCGGAAGTATCGCTATCGTACTTGCGCCACCGATGCAGTATGCAGACACCCTCAGCTGGCCGGCGAGCAGATGAAAGCCATCAAAGTTTTGCTCCAACTTGATCCAGCTGCGACTTGTGTCTGCTGGGTTTTATGATCTCCACGGTTTAAAGAGGAGTTACGCGCTTACGCATCGCAGCCGTAATTAATCTAGACCCCTTTTGATGCACGTTCCGCGGGTGCACGAGAGGCCGAAATTATAGGTTTCCATTCTTTTAGTTTTGTATAAATCAAGTACGGGCTTCAAAATTACACTGCGTTTGTGCGCTGTCAAGAGTTTTCTTGACTCTTGTGCAAGACTCTGTGCAGGTTCTTGCTATCTTTTGTGCTTTGGAGAAAACGAAGGCGCAGTTTCTTTCGTATTTTATTTGACATTTTTTATATGAAAACTGTCAAAACATTCGTGTGCCGTGTGCTAGACACGAACCAGTTCTACGAAATGGCACTATCCTGCGCATGCTGCAAATATCAAACCACATTGCTCTCGACCGCTTGGCATTCCAGGAAAGGGCTTTGAAGTGTCGAACGTGTTGTGCCAACTGTACAAACGATCGTGCAACATTTTCCCGAATCTGTCTAGCCCCGGCACGGGAGCAGCAGGCGGACGGCCCACCGGCTCTCTTTCTCTCGCTCTCTCTCAACATTTTCCCGAATCTGTCTAGCCCCGGCACGGGAGCAGCAGGCGGACGGCCCACCGGCTCTCTTTCTCTCGCTCTCTCCTTTTCACAGCATCCTAGGATGCGCCGTTGAAATATGGATGCGTACGTGTTTTTTTTCGTACCTTCCTGTGTTTATTTTTACAGCTGGATCTTGGCAAAGTCTCAGACAATATACAATCTTTCGGCGGTGTGGTGCGCTGAAGATTTTCCTCTTCAGGCAGCTACTACGCCGGCGGAACGGAGCAGGAAGCCTCGTACTCTCGATCAACCCGAGCTGCGCTGGAAACATTAAAAACAGAATTAGTATCACCGGCACCAATCTCGCCTCCGGCGGAAAGTGCAGCTGTTCTGGGGGTCAAAGGGAGTGAACCCTCATTCATGGGTACTCGGGAAGTCTCGCGTATGGCAAATTTCCACACCCCATAGAACATATTTTCCTCTCAGTTTTCCCTCTGTGTTGGCTTGGCGGCTTGTTTTCGCCCGTGCTTCCGCACTGTGACGGGCATATGGTAACGATTGGCCCCATGTGTACGAACGATGAGTGGTGCTCCCGCGCGGGCGCGCCAGGAACGCGAGATCAGAAGCCAATCGCGTGAAACACCAATTAATCAAACTAGATCAAACAAACACCCCGGCTTGGGGTGTTTGGGGTGCGCGTACCCGGCCCTGGGTGCTGGAGCGCTGGATAAACAGACTCTGGCTCGAACGGTGGAAAACCCAGGACGGAAGTGGGTTCTTGCAAGTGCGATCGTGTTGTCTGCGGGGTTTTGGTGGAAACCCCTTTTCCCAAACCACAAATCATACTCTGGGAGTTTTCTCCTGCTGACGCTCAGCGCCGAGAAGGGACGGGGAACGCTCGGACACGTTAACATACGGTACTGTTTGACGTGAGCAGAAGGTCGAATCTTTGAAACGTATCATGAGCCATTTTCTCTACTTTTGAAGAAATAGAACTTAGCGTTGGTAGTAAACAAACATTACCTCGTTAAAAAGTATAAATTATGGACGACAAGGAATTTGGTGTTAATATTTAAACACCAGTCATATCTGCTTTTCTTTCCCATGGCTTTTGAAGCTCTTATTTTTACCCAATAATATCTGCATTTTAATGGCTTGCGTTAGGGAATAGTACCATTGTTTAAAATACGTGAAAAAATGGTAAATATTGTATGATTTCATTATATTTCAATATTTGTTTAATGTCGGATGAAGATTTACTGGTGACTATTAGCTTAAACCGCAATTTAAAAGTTTATGCATTATACGTTAGCGAAAAATTGGTCAAGAGTGTAAGGCCTTCAAATTACTTCATTATGCTAATGTAGTTTGATGTCTTTAAAAGGTTATTTAACAATCCAATTGTAGAATTGGAGAGCAATGCTCTTAAAACAATTTACGATGTTCATCATCAAGGTCATAACACTGAAATTGTGTTGTTTTGTACTGTTTTTTATGCTCAACACACTCTCGCCTACAATATACTCACTGCAACCCTATAAATTTACAAGTACAATCAATGCTTTTCAACAGTCGATGATCAACCATAAACTTTTTTTTAATCACTTAAAATAAGCGATTTTCATAAACAAGTAATTATAACCGCATAATGTTAAGTTTTCTTATCTTGATGTGTCCGTGTACTTTATCTACTGCTGCAATATTTTCTTCATAAATATGCTAGGATTCTTTATCATTAAAAAGTCAACTGAAATGATTAGTTCATGATTAAGCATATCCATGAAGTTTTTTTCAAGTTTTTTTTAAATGTTATGTTTTTTTCAAACAAAAAGATAGTTTTATTGAAAAAATTGCTAAATTGCATACAGTATGTTTGTTTTAAGTTTCGAAAAGAGTTATTTAGGTGTTTCATAAATAGCTAAAAACTCGAACGTTAACAGTTCTATACAATCTATACATTAGGTGATTTGTGGAACAATTAAGTGATATAAAAAATGCACAACAGTTACTAGAGATGTGCGATTGAACGTCAGATAAATAAATAAAAAACAATGTTTCCGCCACGTTGATCCATTTGTTTTGGACAATCTTGAAGAACACAGCTTGACTTAATTTTTAGCTGCTTTGTTGAGATGATCTGTTCGTCGTGTTAATAGCTGCCTGCTTGTGAACACCCACATACATACGCAACCGACTACCAAGTGTGCCTGTTGAAGTTGTCAACGTTCAATACTTATACATATTGTTTTGATGGAAACATTATTGGAAAAGAAACTGAATCATGTGGCTGATATCCCGGAACTGGTATTCCAGCATAATAACTTTTCACTTTTCATAAATACACCTGTACTTCGTGTTCGTTAGTAAATTTGCTATACTGGCTTCATATAGCGATTAATACTTACGGTCAAATCGACCGAATACTCCTTTGGTGCAAATCGTGGTGTCAATTGACACCTAGAAGGCTATTTTTGGCAATTGTTGACCGATTGTGCTTAAATTTTCACCAGTTGTGTGCAAACTATTCTAGTTTCATAATTCTTTGAGTTTGCGTCCCTAATCCCCCCCCCCCCTTTGATCCCCCGCCCACTCAAGTAAAAATCCGCCAATATTAAAAAACCTTAAAAACTATACGTAAAAAAATCGGAACCCGAATTCCAGGAAATAGCATACAGGGGCAGTTGTCCAGGACCTACAATAAACTTTCAGAATTTTCCGACCAAAATTGTGGAAATGGCATCACTCCTGCTGTCTTTTCATAGAGAAAGCCACGTGTCAATTGAAGAAGCTGTGAAAAATTGGGTGGATCGATTAAAAATTGTTTGTGTATAATACAAATCTTTGTCAATTTTGACTTGGAAAAGCATAATGCACAATAAAAACGTAATTTGAATACCGAATGTCACGAATTATAAGCAGAAAACTTGAATTTTTGATTTTTTTATTTTCCTCTTCTTCTTTTTTAGGTATAAAGTGAAGCCAATCGTACAATTTTGATCGGAAAATTATAAAAAAAATTATAGTAGGTCCAGGCTCACTGCTCCTGTATGCCATATTAATGGAATTCGGGCTCAATTTTTTTTTACGTATAGTTTTGAAGTTACAAACGGATTTGGGCGGCTGGGGAGCAAACGGGAGGGGGTAGGGTCATAAACTCGACGGGTTATAAAAAGAGAATAGCTTGCGCACAGCTGGTGAAAATTTCAGCCCAACCGGTCAATAATTGCCAAAAATAGCCTTCTAGGTGTCAATTGACTCGATTTGCACGAAAGGAGTAACAAGTTGTATCACAGAAATTGACAGATTTATAAGTTTTCGAAAATTCTTTATTTTTGATTTTTTTTTTCAAAAATATAAGGCTTGGGATGAAAACCATTTGTCGATATCTGAACCGTTTTCGAGTTATCGAAGCTCAAAGTTGCAAAAGTGTCGATTGACACCAGATCTGTCCGTTAGTGTTAAGGAAACTTTCGTCACGTACACTCCAAAGGACATTCCAAACGTTCTGTGTTTCATCGGAATAACCTAAGTGAAGAATATATTGTTTCTAATGAGGTCTATTCCAACGTCTCGATTAAAGCAAACCTGGACCAAGATTTCGATTACGATTTGAATTTGGTATCACAAACGCTCCCTCGGCTAGAATCGAGATCAAAATACCTGTCGAGTACGTCAAGCAGTCGAGCAGAAAGGGTTTTTTTTATAACCGCGCTTTATTGCGAATGGGGATGGGGCTTAAAACCGCGTCCGCTTAGTTGTCTTTTCACAGATAAAGAGAGCTATTTAGTATATTTACGGTCCCCCCTTCTTCTTCTTGATCTTCGTCTTTTGTTTTGACACAAAAATTACTTCGCGTTTACAATATAAGTTTGATTTCGTTCGACCTATCTCAACACACTCAGTACACACTTTGAAGCATTTACTATTTGAAGATTTTCATCTCTGAGCAGGTTCTCTACAGTCGAGAGAGATTTGTTTCGAAATTTGTGTATGTGGTACCAATTTTAATTCAGATCGAATGTAGTGCTCGACCAATTTGTTTGAAATTTCACATTTAGCTTGCGAAGGCAACTTGGATCGTGATGTCCATTGAGTGAATTACTTAATCCAAAATGAACATTTCTTGACTTGATTCTCGATTCGAGTTTAGTTGCAACAGGCCTCAATGTTTAATCAATGTATCTGAACGTTAATGTACGTTAGCAAGTACTAAAAGGCAGTTTGAAGCGAAAATCAAACGCACCAAGATCGAGAATAATGTTCGAACATAAAACTTTCGCTGTTAAAAATATAAATTCCAATCACCTGATCGTTAAAAGGTTCGATTTTAATTCGTGCAATGCACTTGCATCCATCCTTTGGCCGATCTCTTACCGGAATCAAATCACGTTTGCCACTCGTTGACCCAAACACTGCTGAACTTGCTTTTTCACTGATGCCGCCACATTGGCCTCGGTCCGCGTCTTCGTAGGCACGGGTCAGTGGAAAGAACGAAACACGAACGTACGCTTCCCAGTACGCCCGCAAATCGATGCCGTGGAAGACAGAATGCGCTTGAGGGTGTCACGATGATTTATCGCTCGCTTCGGTTTATCTTCGCCTTTCGCCGTCCAACCGGCACGCACGCGGTTCTTCGGCTGGCATCGAGATTACCTGTTCTCTCCCGCTTCCAGCCAACCGGTCCGACCCTCCAACTCACGGCGGCCGGCTTCCAAATTCGCAACTATTGCGCAGAAATGCCTTGCGCTTCATTGCGTATCGAACGTCGGTTCCCACCGTCGTCATCCACAGGCCCGTCCAGTTGTGCAATTTTAATAATCGTTTTTCGGGGCCGGTGCACGGTTCCCAGACCCAGCTGGAGAAATTCAGCCGGGTCTCATCAGCACTTGTGCAGCCTGTGCCCCGGAGCAAGACGCGGCAGGGATGACGGGCGCCGGGTGACGAGAACTATAAACACTCCCCCGCTGGCGATTTTCGATACCGGTGGAACGTCGACGAGATTCTTGCCCCATTCTGGCAGCGTGGGCCTTCCTCGGACGTCTTCGGTGCGTTCGCATAATGTATGCAGATCCTGTCCCTTTTCGCAGGCTGCTGCGCAGATAAGGAGAACGTGAAGCCGAGGCGAGTCTCGGGAACAGATAAGCGCGATGGAGCGGGATGAGCAAAAAAAAGGAGGAAAGATTAAACCAAAACCAGCGATGCCTCACCGATTGATGATTAAGATAATTGCCCGATGGCGGCATGGCGAAGCATGATAACTCATTATTGGTGCTTTTTATTTGTCTTGATTGGCTTCCTCAGTGCGTTTCCTTCGGCGCGGAATCGTTTTATTTTTTTTTCTTGTTCGTCCTCCGTCGTGCTTTACGACCCAATGGCTGCTGCGATCGAAAACAAAAGCAGCGGCAATATGGGCGCAAACATATACTGCGAAGATGTTGGCGGCGGCGACTCATAACGGCGGGCGTCGTGCGGACGAACCTAATCCGACCACACCTGACCACCGGTGGGAAACCTCGTACGTTCGCGGCGGCGGTGCCCAATTTTCGTTCGTTCGACATCTAAACGCGAAGCGCATAAATCATTCGCACGGCCCGGTGGACGGAATGGCCGAATGGCGCTCGGCTTTATGGTTCGATTTATGATGCCCACGTTCTCGTGATGCTACTCCCGGGGTCGCTTTCCGGGGTGGCATGGGATCGATTTCCGTCTCCGCTGTGCGTCCGATCCGATTGCCGATCCTGCTGCCGGTCGCCCCAGCCCCGGTCTCGGGCAATCAGAGGCGCCTCGGAATTTGGGGCCACGTTTCAACCGGAAAGTCGTTAACCGCGAGCGATCGGTGGGGTTGCGCGAAGTTCGTCTCTAATTTGGCGGCTAATGAAGTAGTAAAGCTCCGTATTAGTTTATGCGTGTGTGTGCGTGTGTGTGTGCTGTGTGTCTGCGTGGTGCAGATGGTCCTGATGAGTCGTTTGGAACAACAGCGAACAGCCAGTGGGTTGGGGTGCTTTACCAGCGTGTGAAGAAACGGATGGGGGCTTTGCTTGCAGCATTTTTGTTGTTTTACGACCGAAAGCCGGAGAGAATTCCGCTCGAACGGTAGCCGATAGCGAACCATAAAGTGCCAGATGATTCATGGATACGCATCTTAATGAATGAGGAATCGTTTGATTGCTTGGATCCGCTATTAGCGAAATAAGTATGAAGCTATGCATTTTGATGCAATTTGGATCAAAGGTCGTTTGTGAATGAATTTGCCTTTGGATATTACCTACAAGCAGTTCAATCTGTAATTTGCGATTAATATGTTTTCCTTTAAAGTGAAATGGTTTTCGTCATTTTTATGTAAAAAAATAATATGAAATTGTACACAAATGGTTCATGAATATTTGTCATCAACGCTATAGGTGCATTGTTTCACGAATTAACTTCCACTTTTTGTTTTGCAATTTTAAAATAGTTTAATATATTTCTAAAAGGCTTGTAATATTTTACCTTTCTATTTACATTCAGTTTGCAAATGAAATAAGAAAATTTTGTTCGTAAATGAAAAAACAATCATAATTATTAGGATATTGTATTACATCAATACTTTTTACACTTGATCCTTGTCGAAAACTATAACACTGTTCACGAATATAGAACAACAAAATGTAAACTATAAATAAACAACAACAAATCCTCTTACCTTTGATCAAAATATGCTAACATTTAAGCTCCTGGAAGATCT
>KZ067162.1:53186-67850 GCA_002091845.1 Anopheles cracens | reverse complement strand
GAAAAAAACATGCCAACACTAATCGAACCGCTGTTAATTCGGCTTATCGCGGGTCGCATGGTGCGACTGGCGCAGTTGTTTTGCCTAGCCTTCATCATCACCCAGCAACTTGGGGCGGGCAGGGATATGCGTCTGGCAACGATCAACTTCTAATGATCCCATAAACCATTTGCCGATCCGGTGTGCGGTTCGGCGCGTGTCTTGGAATGTTGTGCGCAGACTAGAAGGAGTTTAGGCGTGCAGGCGACGACACACACTACGCGCGCGGCATGTGGTGTGGAAACGGCACCAAAGTCCGGAGGTGGAGAGAATATCAAGATAATAGTAATAAAAAAAAGTGACCAGCTAAAGGTGCACCGCAAGAACCGTTCGGCCAGCCGATGTGCAAGAAACGCACCATCGCCCGTACGCACCTGATCGACGAAAGGTGGTCCAGTTTTGTGTGTGTGTGTTTTTTTGGTTCGGTTCGTTAGTTTTTTGCTGTTGCTGTTGTGTAGCTCCTGCTGCTGCTTCCAGCAGCTCACCAGCAGATGACCGGGTTACGGATGTGCAGTTGGCGCGTTTGGCGTGGTCCCGAAAAAGCGCGCTCCGTTGACGGGCGATCGACAGGATACGATACCGCGATGGTTTTTCGGGACGTGTGCGTTCACCGGACCAGCAAGCAGAAGGCGAAGAAGATCTTACCACTCGCAAATGGACCAGATCGCAGCAACATAATTCTTCCATTCCCGATGGCTGGCGGAGATAATTGGTATGAAATATCTTCGATTCACACGTCTCGCTAACTGCGCGAACTCCGCCCGTGCACCACGCCGAAATTAGAAGCCGAACAACTCCAAACGGCCGTGGCCGCAGCACTGTGGCTGGACCAAGGCAAGACCCCGCCCGGGTGGATGAGAAATGCGTCCACTTTTTTCGCCCGCGTCCATCTGGCACGGCAAGAACGTGTCAGTTTTGTCACTTGAACGTGTCGAAGTCACACGAGCGCGGTGATCGCGGAGCTGAAGCTGTTGCCTTTTGATTTTCTCGCGTTTTTTTTCGTTTTTTTCTTTCCGAAGTCCACACAAACGCCTGCTTTGAAGAATGTGGAAACAGCGTGGTCCGAAAATCTGTACGGGGCATCGTCGACCATCATAATCATCATACCGCAACCGGCTCGGGACATTCGAGATTTTGTCGGCAGTTCAACTAACTTCCGAGGACCGTGCGAGTTCAGCAGTGACACCGACTTGGCGATATTGTATTTTATTGCTTGACATTTGCACCGTAGCACCCAAAACAGCTGTGAGGCGATCGAGCAACACAACAATATGGAGGAACTTTATCCGCAGTTTGCTTGACGCTGGCGTTAGAAGTTTTTGCTGCGACCTGCAACTGAGCTCACCTTATTTTGCAATCGAGATGGACGTAGCAAACGGTTTCAGATTGATTAATCAATCTCGTGTGGTTTTTTTCTCCCGTTTTCTTGGAACGTGATACGAAAATCAGTGCTATAAGCAGCTGTGTGATGAGTTTCGTTCTTTTGTTACCGTCGTTGTTTAGGATTTAGCTACAAGCGGAATAGCATTATGATCCTTAATTGTAACTGAAGAAACTTCGTTATACAAACCAATGAAACTATACATGTAATAGGGAATTTCGATTTGTCAATCGTCAATAAATCAAAGTTCAAGTTCAAAAACCACTAAAGAGAGAATTTTTATTAAGAAATCCTTGTTGAAACTATCCCAATTAGATTTACTTCCAAACAATAGAAATACTAAACAAAATTTGAAGAAGATAGCTAAATTTCTAAATTTGTGATTGTGAATTTGTTTATGACCAACAAGAAATTTCTCACCACCTATTCTGAAGAAATGAAAACAACTAATATTTGGTAAATGGTTTTATCTCAAACATCTTTATCGAGGTCTAGTAGCTGGATTGTATCAGAAGGAATGATAAGTATTGCAAAGCAGCCTATTATGAACTTTTACCGGAAACGACAGACTTAATATGTTGGAGCCCGATTCTTTGGTGTCAAATGATATGACTTGTTTTCCTGCCTTTTACAACGAAAGACGATAAAGAACATTAAAAAGATTAGTTTTATTGCTGATGGTTTTTTTGGAAAAGATCGTTTGATGTTCTGTAAAATCTAAAACAACTATTGATGTTGAATCCCGTTGAGATCCCGTTGAGTGCTATAAAATTCTATGATTTTAATGGATATGGTCGCGGTTTTCAGGAAGAAAGAAAAATATTTCCTAACTGTAGTTTTTTCCAATGAACCATGCATGGAGTGGGCTAGATTCAATGCACCTGTAATGGTGGATCTGGGGTTTGTATAGTTTACATTGAATATCAAGGACTATCAAGGACGAAAGTGTTGTTGTCTTACTTCGTTTTTGAATCGATTTTTGTGTAAAATGTAACAACTTCGTCCATTCAAAAATAATGTAGGGCATAGTTTACACAGTCCATGAACTTATAAACAAACTTGGTAAAGCTAGGTATTACATAAAATATTGTTTAACTAAGAGTTGCCTTTATCGATATAAGCTCTTTCTTTTTCTTTGATACAACAATCTCAACTAGGACTAGGTCTGCCATTCCTAGGAGGACGGTTCAACTGAGATTCTTACTCACAACCTGTGATATGTGAGGCCAATGCGAACGAATATCAAAACATTAACCTGCCTTAAGCAAATTTGATTGAAAGAATATGCTAGTGAAATACAATAACATATTTTGAAGGAAAGAAATAATCAACAAGAAATTATATTCAAATTATTTCAAAAATGGAAAACTCAAATTGTTTGATGTCCACGCATATAGCAGCTCATAAGAAGAAGAGCTATAAGAATCAATGAAAATGGTCTTGAAGTAGCTCCCAAAATGCATTTGGCTCAATTAATCGCTCAACAAACTCGACACACTCGATCAATCAATTGCTTTAATCGATCTAAACCATTTCAAATAACCCATTCAAATGCATTTGCCGTAGCAGCTGTACCTGTTTCCCTGCGTTCAGGTGCATGATGAAGTAACTTTTCATGTCGCTTGACGTACCGATTTGGCATTATTTGCATGTTGCCACAATCACTTCCAGCACACGCGAGACTGCTCGGGAGCTCCAACAGATCCATCAATATCCTGCTGGACGATTGATCGCACTCGGCCATCGAATTCGCACCAGCAATCTTCACCGAAGCAGCAGCAGCAGGATTAACATCCGGCCCGCAGGGGTCTCTACGCATCCTGCCACCCGGTTACTGCGTTTGCCAGTAAGACCAGTGCGTCTTCATCCGCCGAACGGCAGGGCCGTTGGGTCTTAAATTAGTTTCGCTAATGGTTTCATTAGAAACCGAGCGCAAGATACGGTGCAGCGGAATGGCAAAAATTCTACACGAGCATTCTGCAGATAAATGACGAACATTTTAACGGAGTCTCGCGAATCGTCAGTCAGCTCTTTTGTGCGTTCCGCGAGCGAGCCTCAATTTACGGCTTGTTTACGTCATTTTCTACGAGACAGGGGAGCAAACAGCATAACAGCATAGATGATCGCAACAAAGAGCAGCGCCCCAGCAGGATGGAAACCTTTTTTTTATGGCATGTGCATGCGATGTTCAAGCCGTACAGATGGTAGAGGCATCACCAGTTGCAGCTAATTTTCTACTTTTCACAGGCTGCGCCAAGTCATTCGGCATCATTAGTCTGATATTTAATACTCTACATGAAGCAGAAAAATGTCCGTCCAGAACCGAGTGGCTCTCGTCCCGCGCTTTGGACGGGCGTTCGGTCATTTTTCACACGCAAAGGGCTGCTGCGTGCCTGCTCGAAGACACAACAGCACCCCGAAAAAAAATGTCATGCAAAACGGAGCCGCAACCTGAGCGGCTCGGGTCTGGCCTGGAAAGTTTCATTCATCGAGCAAATATTGATTTCTTTTCGCGTCCGTTTCCTAAGCACGAACACTTGCTAAAATAACAGGTGTCCGCAAAGAAAACACACACGCACGCACCGACCGAAAGAGCGGCCGAAAAAAAGGACCGTTGAATTGTTTTGTTTTCCCTTTACTTTCGCCGACCGCGTCCGGACGTCCGTGTGTGTGCCATCTTGCAATGTAGAGCAGAAAAACGGCTCGATGAGGTCTATTCTTGAAACACCTGACTTTTTACTGCGGTGCGAGTGTTTTTTTGTGCCGCTTCTACCCTTCAACGACGCCGCCAGCTGGTAGCTGATGTGTAGAACCTGACGTGTGATCAGTGTTCGGAAGTTAACTTTCCCTTTCCACGTGTGTGTATATCTCACAAGTGATCCTGCTGCAATTGTCATGCTTATCCTGAAATTTTGTACTATGCAGGTACCTTCTGCAAACCCTGCCTCCCCGGGGGCCGTAATCCTTCGTCCGTGCTCCGTTCACTGACCCGTTTGGTCATGTATGCCATAATCCTAAATCTATCATAATATCCACTTGAGCCAACAAAAGAACTCAAGAGGGATGATAAAAGTTAGAGTGCTAAAGATTTTGTGCGAGGGTGTGTTGAACAATCAAGCTGTTTCACTGCCCATTCCAGCGCGATTGTTCCGACGAGCCCTAAAAGCCGCCGTGCCTCCGAAATCTCGTCCTTTTAACGATTGTCCTTGCCCGCTTAGGATTAACGGAAACAAAGAAATGTCTCAAAGGGACATTGCCAGTCTTCCAGCCCGCCGGAGAGGCTGAGAATTGGGCGTTCCTAAAACAATGGCCGAAGACATCAACCGTTCGGGAAAGCGTAACAAGTGCTGGTTATGGTCCAACGAAAAGTTGTAAATCATAAACATTCGCACTGACTTTTTTTTTGGTTTTGGTGTGGGGCTGTATGTGTGCCTTGATTGGCCGGTCGGCTTTCGAGCGGTTCTGTCGTCTGGTGCGGGTACAGAAAGGGCAAGGGAAGCAAATGAGATATTTATCGACGCGCTGCGTTCCCTGGAAGGTAATTTGGCGAAGAAACCCGACATGCCAGCACTGCCAGCAGAGCGGGTGTTTTTAATGAACAGGAAACGCCTTCAGCTGACAAAACTCTTTCCGAGCGAACCATGGCTCAACCATGGTCCAGGTGTGTCGAATGGTAAGCTGGATTATGGTTTATGGCGGTCCTCGAGATTGCACGGTACGACGGTGGCCCACAAACGACTTTCATGCTGGAGCTGACATGTACCATCGCATGCAAAAGTTCTCGACACAAAAGCTTGCTTGTCCTTCATTGGCGTGGACATCTTTGCGGGTTGGTTAGCACGAAAAATATTACATTAATACATAAAGTCTCCCGCAAGCTTACAAACTTTACAGAACTTAGTGTGAGTTACACAAATCACAAATCGACTTAATTATGTTGTATGTTTAGCTCATAAGGCACAAAACAAACTAAAACTGAGTCAGTATAGCATATCCTTTTTCTTCGTGATACCCTTGGGAAACGATTGTTTGACATACTTTGACTTTTTGTTTTCTCATTTTTTAACGTTTGCATTAAAAAAAGCGGCAAAACTGCTTCGATTTTTCATGAGATTACCCTGCCACCCAGTGGTCGGTCATTCATTCCATGGTCAAAGTATACTTGTTGACAACAAACTGTCAAAATTTGGCGCCTCTATCACTTCATTTACATTAGCTATGGTCAAAACCGGATAGTAAAAATAAACGGTTAAAGATACGTTATCAAACCAAATTACATTTGTTTCTATATTATGTTTATTATTGTACAAACATATATTTACTCCATTCCGGGCCACCTGGCGGCACTTGGCCGGAACTTTGGCCATAGGTGTCGAGAAACAAAAAATGTTGGCATTATCTTCAGTTCCTAGGTCGCCATTTTCATCAATTCATCGCCGGTTTTGGCCACGAAATTATTTGAATATATTCTCCTCGTCAAATTTGTCCAAAAAATCTCGATCGGACAGAGCTGGGCCAGGATAGGAATAGTTGAGTTAGCATAGTTGAGCGCCACCGGAATGATCAACTGCTCCTTTTCTTCCAGCGCTCGCTTCGAGGAGTGGGCCAAGCTAGACGTGGCCAGAACACCAATCGTGATTTTTTTTTATGAAGTAATTATCTTCTGGGAGGCACTCCGTACTATAAATCTCTCTGGTCAATGCCAGCCACGATGAAAAGAAGAGGGACGTGACATCTCCTTTTCGCTGATTTTGAGTCGCAGGAACACCTTCCTCAGTTGCGCACGGATGGAGCGAAGCTAGAAAAACGCGAGTTCACCTCCGAGTGGCCCCAGCACTTGCCCTGAAGATGGCAATGTAGTTCCCGACAGCGCGTATTGGAGAATTTCGCTCGGATCACCACGATCGCGTTTGTGATCAAGTGCGGTGAGAACGGATTACGTCGGAGTCGTCGACGACGTTCTGGGGTGTCTCGCGGTAGAAGAACCCGCGCTGCGTAAAGTGGTTTCTCAGGCGAGTGGGCTTTCGGTGGGCACTTGAAACGTGCGCACGGCCCATGTTTTCCTATTTTCCTGTGAAGGCGTTGAAAAGGTTGAAGTGGTGTGTGTTTTGGTTGAGTCGGTCGAATTGAAACATCCAAAGCGTTACGCATTGGCATTGCAATAACAAATAAATTGGTATGAATTGTTAATTGTTTATAGGTTATAAGAACTTGAAAAGATCGTTCGATATTTGTGACAAATAATTTTAGATTCTATTATAATAAAAACTTCATATAAATTCTTATAAAATATATAAGTAAGGATCCTTAGTTGTTAGTATTTTTTCTATATTCTAAAATTTGTGATAAAATTGTAACCAAACTAATGTATGCATTAAAAAAGCGACTTTTTTCAAACGGATAGTAAAAATAAACGGTTAAAGATACGTTATCAAACCAAATTACATTTGTTGTGTGTGTTTTGGCCCATCATCGAACAGAAACTGGCTGATAGATAAATGCCGCTGGTGTTGAGCATTTCGTGGAGCATAACTTCAAGTGAGTTGGCTCCTCCACCGCAGAAGATCATCACTCCACGCCGGTCTCCGCTGTGTGGTCGGTTTCTTGAGAATTTCTCCAAAAACTCCTCTTTAACTACAAATGGGCACGGTACGGGGTAAAGGATTTGCGATCTTTCGTCCATTCCACGCATCGGCTTATGGTGCTTGATGAGCGCTGGTGGTGGCGTTTAGTACCCCCGCAATGGTTTCTCACGCCATTCCACTCCGTTCGTTGGCATTCGTTGGCCACTTGACTCACTTGTTGGTCCGCGCAAACTGCACGGCTTTTGAGTTGCTTCTGTTCGGGCAATTTTCGGACGAACCGTACGCATGCCCACACATGTTCCGGCTGTATGCAGTGCATTCCACTCAGATCATGTCATTTCTAACACTCCACACTCTACCGATCTTACGTTCGATTGAGCAGAGCACGGCTGTCCTCTGGCTGTAAAGCATATGTTTGCAACATAATCTCCTCCACCTTACCCTCGGCTCGACGCTGCACGGTAAGGTTTGCGAACCGAAAATACCAGCTCCCTCAGGATCGAATACAGATCACCACGCAGCAAACACGCCAGGAAGCGATGTAGAAACATACAAACCCACGATCATATGGGAGAAGCGAAACCCGGCTGCAGTGTTCTACTGTGCAGCGCACAGGCGGCGATGGTCCCATTCTTCAATTTCTGAAACGTAAACACTTCATCATCTCATCAGCGGCCCAGTGTGCTCGGTGAGAAGATCATATTTGCAGCCAAACACACACACATACACGTGCAAACGCTGCTTGACTGCCGGGTTTTCCGGTTGCGTTGCGTTCTGCCGCAACATTGGAAGTATATGGAAACCTTTTTGGCAGGGACTACGCCTTCACCATCGTCTTTTCCGTGTGCATCCTCCTCAACGGTTTTCACAACGAAGCAACACTTTTCGTACGATCGGTAGCATGCACACTTTTGGAGGCCCTCCAACCGACCGTTGTAAGCATCGTTAGCTTGTTAGCAATGTAGGATTCTGCGGGCCGTGGCGGCATATTTGTTTATCAAACAAAACCCATGCAATATGTTGCTTGCGAACGCACAAATAACGCCCTAAGAGGACTCCCACGTAGCGGGGGCGATATTGAACGCCACAGCCGCTTGAGTAGCGGTGGAATGTAAGGAAATATGTGTTACACATTAATTACTCCCAAATGGTTGGGAAACTCGTTTGCGAGTGGACGAAATTTGTTCTTCGTGTAGTACAAGAAATGTTCCTGACATGGTGGTTTTCCGATTGTTACTATTCGTCTTTTGTTATGAAATATTTCAATGAATAATTTTACAATGTCATCACATCATGCTACGAGCGTAGCTGAACTATTTTGTCATTCTGCTCTTAAATTGAAGAGGCACACGTACCACTGTTGTTCAAACCGGAAGGGTAAATGACACAGGAAGCAGCTTACCGGGACGAGAAGATGCCAGATCCGCAGATGCCAGAAATATCTATATATACCGTGTATGCAACAGTAAAAGCCAACACGGTGTTCGTACGAGAAGATGCCAGATCCGCAGATGCCAGAAATATCTATATATACCGTGTATGCAACAGTAAAAGCCAACACGGTGTTCGAATAGCTGCTGCTTCCAGGGAAAACTCATCTCCAGCTGCGCGTGGAAAAATTACTACCCCGTTGCAGCAGAACCCTCATCCAGTGCGATCCGGCGTTCTCTGGTTTAGGTCGGTTTCAGTGTGTTGTTCCACGGTACGGTGAAGAGTTGAGCAGATCGGGCCATTCGTTTCCGCTCTCCAATGGGTTTGTTCCCAATGTTTGCCAGTTCCGGTTGATTCCGGCGGTGTTCCGCTTTTAGGAGTTTAACTGCCGTCTGCAGTCGGATCGACTGGCTCTGCTCAGTCCGCACCCACACTGTCGTCATCGCTGTACCGCTCGCGCCAGTTGATATCGTTTTGGAGATGTTTGTTTACGTCTGGCGAGAGCGCATGTGGTGGGTTATGCTTTGACGCTACGGGACAAATAGCTTGAATGTGTCACCGCATCTGGTTATCTAATAATGGCACCGCTGCAATGAATCATGCTGTCATCCATTCGGAGCCATCCAGCCGTCGTGATGCGTGGGGACAGTTTCTCAAATCTTTGCCATCGTCAACGGGAGACGGAATCGATTGTGGTAGAAACTTTGAAGAACGGTTTTGAATGTCATTGAACTATTTACTACGTCAATGATATTCTTGCTACAGGAAGAGGGAATGGGATAATCTTGTTTGCAGTATTGCGCTATTTAAATGAAACATATGTAAACATATGCAAAAAGATGTCGTATGCTACATCAGCTGTAGCATATTGAAGTTGAGATGCTGCAGCAATAGTTAAACAAACTATAAATAAAATACCAAAAGAACTCTACCTCAACAGAGAAAATCCAGAAGAAATAGCCTTATCCTGAGAAATAGTTTTATTCGAAATAAGAAGCATTTATTAGGTATTTACATTACAACTACTTAATTAGCAACAGGTTTAAACCTGTGAGTGAAAAATGTGAAGTGTGAAAAATTCAACAAAAATGAAATATTTTACAACCTTAACAACCTTAAGCTGCTCTATTAAGAAACACGATACATCTCACCTTTGCTGTTTCATCAAAAATATGCTTTTTAGATAGCTGAGGATTAGTGTTAAACATCAAGAGTACGGTACTTTATAAGAAATTGTTAACAAGTGGGAGAAAATTAAATGAAATAAGTTTATATTTCAAGAACTATGAGTTTTAAATTATTTAGCTGGTGTTTTGAAAGCTTCAAAGGCTTAAAAAAGCTTCAAAAAAGCTTCATTTTTTTACTTAAACATATTTTCTTTAAGAAAACGTCTCGCCTCACTGTTTAAATTTGTTCCTATAGTGCAATATTATAATTTGTCTATAATATGAATGTGTTTCAACCGTACACTAAATAATCATAGTCTAATTAAACTATAAGCAACGATCAGCGCGCTTAATGCCGATTTAAAAGGTATTTTGTTCTCTCAATGTGATAAGAATAAAAATAAGCATTTAACAGTCCACTTATAGAACGATGCTGCTAGTTGATATTGTAATCACTTCCTGCTCGAATTCACTTATCCTCCTTATGTTTTTACCCGGCACAGTCAATGTAGGAAATGCATGCAAGATAATTGCTTTATTACTAAGCATCTTAGCACTATCTTACCGGGAAGCAGTTTCATCGATCTGCGTTTGTATAAAACGTCTTAGGTTCTCTACCTTATAAGTCCAGACTCAATCATGTTAAGTAACATATAATTCTTTTTACCTTCCTTTTACGTCGCTACGAGTTTACGATTTCACAGACCATTTGAAATGGCGTTGCTGCAGATGCATCACGCTCTTGCATGCACCTTGTTCCACGTTCTAGCGAACCAATCCAGACGCAAGAGTTGCTGTTAAAATTTTATTCATTTTTAAATAGCTTCTCCGAGCATTTTTACACTTCATGCAACCCCAGAATAAGTGTTTTATGAATCTTAATCAGACTCATCACATATCTTCAAATTGAATTAGTATATATGAATCACAAGTTATAGGATTTATTAACCTCCAAACAATTTTGTTCATATCGTAAGAGAGAAACAAATCTTCCATCGGTTTCCTGAAATCTTTCATCGCTTTCCTGATGATTTCTATTTCTTTGAAAATAAATAAAAATAATTGTTTCAGAATATTTATGAACTGTTAATTTATCATTCATAGTACAATCAAAGTCTGTGTCGATTGTTTAGTTATCTTACATTAATGTTACTGATAGAAGTTTACAAATTTATGAATATTTGATCACTAAATCTTCGCCTAATTTCATTTTACTTCAAACTCATTTCGAAAAGAAGTATAATTAAAAAAAAAATCGAATGACTCACAACAATTCTTTAAGCAAGAGCACAAGCACAATAGTACGTAGAGATATTAAAGAAGTTAAAGATATTAAATTTATTGTATTTCACTTTTATTTTTTATATGTTCCAATTTTTTAGATTTTCTTACCCTAGCCCCGTCCCTCCACATCCGATATTTGTTGGATCTGTTTCTTCTTCTATGTGGAGCATGTTTTCGCAATACCTCCCAACGTACGCCGTGCTCGAAAAGAGGAGAGCAACGAAAAGGTAGGCAGAAGCATGCCGACCTTCATCGCTAATTCGTGCTATGCCCGGAGCAGCATCACCCGGACCCTGCGCTGTGCTGGCACAGCTGAGGTGAAGGAAGTAATTAGAAAATGGTTTTATAACGTCAACTTGCATTGGCATCATGTTGGGCCCGTCTTTTGACGACCGTTTCAAGCGCGCAGCTCTCGATGGTGCGATGATGTTGAACGGAGGCAACCGGATAATAGCCGAAGTAGGCAGCGACAGAAGCCTCGAGAGTGGTCATTATCAATTCCTGCATCTGCATTTGTCGCATGATTTGAAGAGGAATCTAACGCTCCGCACTCGAAGCAAGAGCAGGCGTTTGCAGGAAAACGAAAGTAAGCTAATCCACCCAGAGCGATTCATTTTACGATCCTAATTCTGCAAAGCCGTGTGCATATTTACCCTTTTTCTCTATTTGATACGTCGTCAGCGAAGAAGCATTTCCGAACGAAGAACCGAAATTCGAAATTACCGAATTACTGCATGCAATTAAACTTCATCAGCGTTCTCATCCATCTGTGTGTGTTAGTTTCTAATGGACTCCTGTAAAGGGCAGCTTGAGCAGGATAAACAAACGCTTTGACAAACACCAAACACACCCCAAGTCCCCGGGTCGTTGTGGAGAAACCTGCTCTTAATTTGGACTGCGCCTGCCGTTTCCGTTTTATTTTCACCATCAAAACCTTAATGAGTTATTTTAACGCATCGCATTCTGGTTTCGCGCGCCCCAATCGCGACTGCTGCAATGCTGATGAGAGTCCTTCCGAAAAGGCTCATCTGCTATCGGAGACGATTGGCTCTAACACTTGCCACCACTAAATGGCAGCCCACGAAGACGCGCTCCACCAGCCAGCCAGCCTTGAACGACTAGCGCCCGGGATGAAATTGAAACGTAGTCGATGATTTATTAGGAACCACATCTGCCGTTTCGTGTGGCTTTTAAGTTCGTCTGCGGCGTCTTGAAACCGAGGTCCCTCCATTTACTACCGATTTGCATCCGCTGTTGTTGGTGTCCGTGGGGGACTGTTGGGTTGCTGCTGTGGTCGTTTCGCGAGCGAGTTTAGATTTTGGTGCTTCCTTTTGTGTCTTGCTTGCTGCTCCGTGGATCCACGGAACACAGTGCCTAAGCGGACGGACGAATGTTATCTTACATTAATGTTACTGATAGAAGTTTACAAATTTATGAATATTTGATCACTAAATCTTCGCCTAATTTCATTTTTCTTCAAATTCATTTCGAAAAGAAGTATAATTAAATAAAAATTCGAATGACTCACAACAATTCTTTAAGCAAGACCACAAGCACAATAGTACGTAGAGATATTAAAGAAGTTAAAGATATTAAATTTATTGTATTTCACTTTTATTTTTTATATGTTCCAATTTTTTAGATTTTCTTACTACTCAATCTTAATTTTCTTACTCTTTTTTCTTAATTTTCTCATGAAGTTTGAAATATGTTCACGCATATATAATATTTATACTTGTTTAAACTAGTATTTGTTATATCTAGTTAAATTTGTGGAACCAAAACAAAAAAAGGAATAAAACACCAAAAAGTTTCTCAAATGAATTTATGAAGATAGCAGTTGGAATTAGCACAACTTTCACATCGAAAGTATAACAGATTTCCGAAAGGTTATAATAAAAAATGAAAATTATTTTAAACAAAACAATAAAAATTGTAGTAAAAATTAATAAAGATTCAATTAACAAGGCACAAATCCTACCGAGTCTCGTCACGCTCACTTGTAAGCAAAGTACAACCGTCCAGTGTTGTCTCTATCTCCTCCGGCAACATGTCGCTACAAGATGCAAATGATGTTTTAATATTTTGAACTCATTTTTCTTATTCGTCCACCTCACCGGCAAGCTCCGGCCGGGTCCGAAATGCTTGACGCGCCTGCCCCAGAGCGCTGCCGAATGAGTAGCGAATACGAAAGTGGCTAATTTTTGACGGCAATTCAATCCCAAAACTGCAATCTCTTCCCGCTTTTTTTGTTTGCGCCACCCGAAGTGCACCCTCCATCTCCGCTTTCGTTGGTAAACCAGTTTCCACGACCGAAAACCCGACCGAACTAATGCATTAATTTTAATGCACTTCCTATGCTGCATCGCAAAAGGAATCTAAAGTTATACGCGGGTTCCCGGAGCCGCCGGTCGGTTTCTGGCCATCATTTATCTTCACCTTCGAGAGCACTGATGCCGTGCCTGCCGGGGCTGCGGGTCAGAACCGGGTGCCGTGTCCTTCCCCCGTTCCCGGGGTGCTCTGTTTCGATTGGGTAATTTCGGAAGAATCTGCCGCAGGTGTTAATCGCAAGCTGAGATGCCGCGCTGCCTACAGGATCGACGAGCAGCAATGAATGGACAAATTTAGAGGCTTCTGTCCAAACGTGGTCATGGTCGGAACTCGTTTCGCGGGAAGACGAAGTAGCAAATTTATTGGCAGCGTTAGGATACATCGAATCGGACACATCGGACGGATAAGCGATCCATCTGGCGGGGAGTGAATCGGAGGGGGTTAGCGGAACGGCAAAGACAAGTGCAGCGGCACGTAACCCTTGGCACACCGGCGCACAAGAAGATAATGACTTTTGCAGACTGAATTCCGCCAGCCGCTGCTGCTGCTTCACACACATTCGGAACCGAGCGTGTGCTACGATTCAAACGCGGCCCTCGTCAGCCGTTAAAATTAATTATCGCAACAAATGCGCATCGGACTTAGGGTGTTTCGCGGATTGGCGTTTTATCTTAACCACATTTTCTCCTGTGTTGCTTCATTCGCCAAACCGCCAGCTGTAGCGTCGGACGAAATGTCATACATTCTGGAGCATTCGTTTCAAGGGACGGCTGGTGAGACGGCAGCACGTGCAGGGAGGGCGCTGAGCGAAAATTGGCTAAAAATTGTTCATTAGTTTTGAGTGATTGAGTTGTTGAAAAGGAAACGTTTAACTGCTGATAAATGCCGCGATGGTTAAGAGTTATTGCTCAAACAAACTTGTGATCTGGATGACTCTAACGAGCCCGTTTAAGAATGATATCTAATGGAGTGGGGTAGAGTGTAAATTTTCTACAAGAGAAGTGATATATTACCACGTCCGGATAGTGATTCAATCTGTTTTATCATACACGATAAAATCTGGTCGATTCGGAAATGTTGATGCTAGCCTATCTTTATTAAGTTCATGTGGACACCTTGTCATAAAACATGTTTTTTGCTCACCTGTTCAACTAAATCATCATCAAACAGAGGGAGTTCGGAGTGTAAAACAAGCGTTTTTCAAACTATTCGTTGAAACCACTAACCACGTGCTAACTGCAAACACAAACGCTTCACCGAATCCATCCGCATCCAACTCCCATTCATAGAAACGACTTTTCCAGCCACATCATCCTATCCACGAAAGCCGAACGAGAATGGACGGCAAAAAAACCTTCACAACATGAACGGAGCTCTCTCGTCGCTTCGAGCGCCGTTCTTCCCGTATTTCCCCGGCGCGCACGCTCGCACATCAATGACATCTGTT
>KZ067162.1:6603-23144 GCA_002091845.1 Anopheles cracens | reverse complement strand
CAGCGTTCAATATGGCATAGATGCATATTGAATATTGCCTACATAACAGTAACATACAATAGAAAACTTCCAATTCTTCAGTTGGTTTATCGTCATATTAAAACAATTAGATTTCTTAAAACTCTGGTCTTAAAAATGGTCTAAGTCCCAACTGTCTACCCGGAGCTGGGAAGTTAACTTTGTATAGCATAAACGTGGCATCAATGACTCGAAATAGGCTTATGAAGAAAAATACATTGTGTTGTATTTATTCTGTGTTGTAAAGATTCTAGTCCAAATAGTAAACATCTTGTCCGGTAAGAAGGACAAGACAAGACTAGGCCACGGTAAACGATAGAATATTTTTTGTTGTTGAATAGATTGGTTGTTGCCTTACGAGCAAAGTTTGCGACCAAACTATACGAGCAAACTCAATGATGACACCAATTAATAAACCAATTAATGAATTATTGTTGTCCTAAAAAGGCAATTCACGCCACCACGGTGTCTTGACACATACTACAGCAGGATGATAGTAGTAAAGCGAGCGAGTGAGAGAGAACGATCGCGGCAGTGAAACAAAACTCCCACCCGTAGCTGCGCCGGGACCATAAGACAGTTGCGCAAGAAGAAGGGTGGCGCAGTGGTGCGCCCCACCGGGACAAACCGCAGCGGGGCCATGATTCAGTAAATTAAATTTTCATTTGAAACGAAAATAAAATTTTTCACAGATGTTTAACGGCCTGGCAAGTCAGCTGCGGTGGCGCATGTTTAAAGATCGGCCGGCAGTGCCGATGCGTAAGTGCTACGGAATGGCGTGACTTTCGCTGCAAATGCTGACAGGCCGGCCGGTGGTCGATTTACGCTTCGTCGTGCCTGTCGCGTACACTACGCGTGGCTGTGGAGGATGTTGCAGGAAAGTGAGAATGCATTCTAGGAAGGAATCTGAACGAGAGTGTATAGAGCAGTTTTAGATGATGCTGAGATAGTTGTGACGTTTAATGTATGATAACATTTACCGTAGGTGTGTCAAACAGGTGTGTTAAACAAGAATATTTTAAACAATGCATTGTTGGTAAAAGTTCTGTTTGCTTTTGATAGATTAAAAAAGCGACTTCTTTAAGGGAGAATTGTTCATAACTGAACTAATATACCTGCATTGCGGTTTTATATTAATAGGATCGCGATTTGCTTAACAAATTAAATCTCGTTGTGCCTGTCAAGCCTAAAGGGGTTAAGGGTACGATACAGTACCTGAATCTCCTGAAATGGGACACTTTGAAATCACGCCGATTTGTCGATTTTGAAGTCAGTGAAAAGCCATTAAAGCGTCGCGCGGGTGCATCTTCTGCTGGTCTCTCTGGGTCTCGCCAGTCCCGGTCCGGCCCGCCCCGTCGTCCTTGGTGCACACCCGAGTCCTGGCGGGACGCGCATATGTCCGCGCTTCGTTTGCACTGATTGTGCTCATACGTGAGGAGTGTCTGGGTGTCCCCGGCGTCGTCGTCGTCGTCGTTGTCGTCGTGCGGGATATGCGTGAAACGCACGCATGCGGGATGTTTCAAATTCCCAAAAACGTCAACGAACCGGGTCGAATCGGGCATGAGAACGGGGCGAGCGATGTGATGCGCCGCAAATGTTGTAAAATAAACATACTAATTTAAATTTGGCTGCTGGGCGTACGCGTACGGGCGACAATTTGGCAACCACGTCAGCGGAATCGGAACGCGCCGAGTGTTGTCACTTTCGTTAAACGCTGTGGGGACGCGATTTTTATCGTCTTGTGCTGGTGGTGCGTGTCTTTACAATTCCGAACACAGGTTACTGACTTTTCCGACCCAACCAACCCGCCCACCCATCGGTTTTCCTTGCGGTGCCGGCCTCGGATGGATCATTATTTTTGCGTTTTGATAAATTAAGTGAATTTTAATCACCACCGACAGGATGAGTTATGGCGGATCGTAAAGCAGTGCCACGCAAGCCGCAGAACAAATTGGTCGCGAACGAAAGGACACCGCGAGGCGGCGAGAAAGAGGACACCTTTGGATTATCGCGCTAGACGCGGTCTGGCCATTTGTCCGTGTTTGTCTGGGAAGATTTGATCGCGCCTGCGACAATGCGACGTGCGAAAGTCAAGGTTAAGCGGGTTTATCCCGAGCCGGGCACCAAGGGCACCCATTAATTCCGTCACTTTTCGGCTAAACGTTTAAGTACACACATCTGTGTGTGTGGGTATTTATAGAGCGTGCCGGATCGGAGATGCACACGAAAACCGCACGGTGACGAATATGGCTGTTTAAATCGTCATAAATCTCCACTTCAATTGAATCACCTCGAAATAGGGCACCTTTTACATCGAGAACTTGGATGAGGATGTAGTTTTTTTTCACCGGCCAATGTCCGGCAAAGGGCCACAACCCGATCGCCCTGTGTGAGAGAGATTAAAAATGGCTCCACATACAACAACAAAAAATCCTTCTCTGCATTGCGGTCGTAGCGAGTATAAGAACTAAAAGACAGCGGGGAAAAAAGTGCCGGCACATTACGACGATGTAATTTATTTCTTTTCACCTTCCCGAGCTCCCGCTCCGTAAATCCGGAAGCGGCTAGGATAGCGAGCGCTGGGCCAACACAAAAGCCCTCAGAGGCGAAAGCTTGGGAGGGGGTCCGGCCGTAAATCATGCAATGGCTGGTTACATTAATTTTTACAGCCGATCCGTACCGATCCGCAGCACCGGAACCGGAAACAATGTCTTAATCTGACTCTGCGCTACCAAGCGACACAGTGTCTGTCGCTGGAAGACAATCTCGGGCTTTTTTTGTGAAAAAGAAGGGCTCGGTGGCATCGTGTGACGGTGGTACAGAGAACAGAAGCAAGTTGAACAACCGGCTATGTATAGGCGAGTCGCCTTGTGTCATCCATTATTTTTTATATCTTCCCGGGTGCATTTTACGATGCATTCTTCCTACCACGTGCTTGCGTGCGTGCGTTCGCTTCCCGTCTCGCTCCCGGAGAGTGTCAACATTTCAATCGACAGCCGAGACACCAAATGGGTCCCATCGGAACAGGTCCACCCCGGACTTTTTTCCATCGCTCTATGCAGCAGAATGGGAAGTTTCCGAGAGCACCCAGTGTCGCACTTGTGCCGCCCATTCGGGTGTATAAATATATTTCTGTCGTTACATTTATTACACAACCTATTACCGATGTTCTTGCATTCTAAACGGTTTTCTCTATTTCCCCACGAGCTCCGGATCCGTCGTTCGGTCCGCACGGCACACGAGCGGAAGTGTGCACCGTTTGTGGTACGCTCGCAACCGGCGAAGCACGTGCCAGGACGACTCTTCCTAGTGCGCTGGCACATTCTGGGCCTGGTTCATTCAGATCTTGCGGCGATCCACTTGCGGCGGTGCGCCGAGAACCGACGGCCGACACCGTACGGCTGGTTGGAGATCGTCGTCGAGCACTGTTTGGAAATATCCATCATCAAGGTAGCTGCGCAAGCGAGCGCGTAGACATGCGGTATGCGCCAGTGCACAGACATTTCCTGGCGAAGGGTTTTATATTTAACCACCAAATAAGGCACTAGAAGTCTGGGCGGTCTGGGCCCGACCGACCTGGCGGCACCATGTGACGGATGTGCGTTTGCAGCAGTTGCAGCAGCAGACGTCTTGTGGTTTTCGTCAACGTGGCGGTGTGGCGCGCCCGGTTACGGGAGCGACACGAGCATGTTATTCATTAAAATCTATTAAAAGTCACCACCGAATTCGGAGCACCGTACTTCCCGCTGTTTGCTGGCTCTCCACGAAGCAGAACGATCGCGCGCGCGCGTTCGCGCTCGCTTGTTTTACGCCAATTTTAGAAGTTGGAGTCACATTTCTACTACTATCGGCTCGGGTGGCTCGAGTTTGGCTGAATGAATTATGTGCTCCACACGATCCACCTATGAGGTTTGGCTGGGGATGTTAATGAAGGCAGACTGTGCGATATGATCGGTGACTCTGGCGAACGTGTGAGATTCTTGCACAATACCCATTTCATGTTCGTGATAGGTTCTTTTTGGACAGAATGAAGTCCAGATCAGACTTGATCACTATCTGCGATTTTGATCGAATTAATACATCAGTGCATGGAGTGGTTCTTCCAGTGTGCCTCCCAAAATCGTACTTTCGTGACAGGAAGTCGTGTCTGAGTGTTTTCCTTCCTCACTCTACCCTCGTGCCCACTCCACGCGTCCTCGTACCACCGGAATTGCGCTTTCTAATGCGCTCCATATTATCTTGCGTGACGATCATAATCACAAGTCTGGCACTGCTCGGTGCTCGGCTGCTGCTTTGCATTCCCACTTGCAACACCCGGGCAAAACGCGTCTCGTCCGGCCCTGCTCCTAATGGTTTCTATTTGTTTTACCCGACATGATGCGCCGGGGCGGCATGCAGCTCGTCACCGAACGGGGCTTGCGTGAGATCGTAAAAAAGAGCGCCTCGCGGAGATGATCTTCTGCTCCCGAAACATGACACATATGGGTTGATCGCGCGCTCGCGAGAAATGGTGCAACAACATGGAACACCCCTTTTTTCAAAAAAACGGGAAAAGGACCGCCGGGGTTCGGCCAGGAGGCGGAAGAAATCTGTTTCGACAGAGCGTAAAAATAGTGGCGGTGTAAGTGCCAGCTCGACGGCTGCAGCCGTCTCGCCTACTTCGGTTGGAAGCCAGGCGGGTGAAATGTTTAACAGATGTTTTCCCGCAGCCTTCGATCTAGCCATCGCGGCGATCGATCGGCACGTCGCCGATGATGCGTGCAAGCACGTGGAAAAGCGAAAGGGTGCGTCTTGCTCAGCTTCGGCGGGCAGGAAGAACCGGCGCGAAGAAGAAAAGCGCCGCGGAAAAACTCTCGCAGAAGGAGAGTATGTGTTTTTTTAAGCGTCTCTTCTCGCTTTCGTCGTTCCGCGGGTGCCACTCGAACCACATGGCTGGTTCCCGGCTTGTAGTTGATGTCTCGTAGGATCGATTACCCCATTCATCAGAATTTTCAACGGATGGTTTCGTCTATCCGTGCGGCACGCTGCTTTTTCTCCCCTTTCGGAATGGGAAAACTACCACCGTCGGTGGGGTTTTCCGGTGTCGCCCGATACGTGCGCCCTGCCGGAGCGAGATTCCGCTTTTCCGCGGTTCATTTTTCATCCCGTACGTTTCCCTCTCCGCCAGACATTATCGCCGTGCAAAGCGCGGGGCGTTAATTGGTTCGTAACAAAGCGGCTGGAATGTGTAAGAAGCCGGGTGGGTGGCGGTGAGAAGTGCAAGATGGTATCTTGCGTGTTTTTGCTCTCCTCCACCAAGACAACGGTGATGAATGAATTCCAATTACTGCTTGTAAACTTGTAAACCGGCTGCGACCGACTAATGTTACACTTTATGGGCTTCAGTTGGCCGCGCTGTGATGCTTTTCCGTCGCGTTTTGTCAGTGCTCCTTGGTGAATTATAAAAAAAAATCAGTTTCAAACTTATCACCCGCTCGGGAGGCCCCGTTCTCGGTGCTATCGGAATTCATCGAGCAGATGTGTTTTCTCTCGAACTTAAGACGACCGTGGAGCAGCGAAACGTGAGGGTGAGAGAAAACACAACACTTCTCACGCAATTTACGCGCAATGGTGCATCTGTTGCTAGGGACAACAGTGTTGTTTTTTTTATCCGGCTATAACATGATAGAATTGTATCTTTAGAAGAATAATGAGCATGTGTTTAGAGCCACGATCGATAATAAATATCGAGCGGCAACCTTCACTTCCCACATGGAGAAGATAAAATGGTATTTTACACTAAGAACCTTGCGGCACAATTTGACTAATTGCCACAGGAACGCAGGAAGCATCAATAAATTTTCCAACAAATAAATCAAGCCCGTCCCGTGCGCTTAAAATATGCGCATAGTATTATCTGCTTTGAAATTGATTTTTAACAACATGCACAAACCAGCCGCGCAAGAGTCAGCTTTTGGAAGGTGAACTTTTATTGATTTTAATTGGCGTTAATGACAGCCAGAAGCCGTCGTACACCATCTCCCAAGCGAGCGCAACGCATTCTAAGTATTTTCGCAAAAGGCTGCGGCCGGGACTTGGCGTCGTTATTCTCTTGCCTTTACCACGGGAGCACCATACACATTCTAATCACTCCATTGCACCCATCTACTCGTGTGACAACAAGCACACGGTTGCACCTTGCACGCCATGAAGTCGAACGATTGAAAGCTTCGGCAGGACATAGGCTACATGAGGACATCGTCCCTCCGTTCGGGTGGGTAATCGATTTCAGGGCAGGCCTCATATTCATCAACTAATTTGATGGCTGTGCTGCTCGGATCGATTGTTTCGTTCCCTATCACGGTTGCCCCAGCTTGTGCCGTCGTTTGATCGTAAAACTTTGCTAATAAATTCCAGAAATTGTCCGCAAAAAAAAGCGATGAGATGGGCTTAGACCACTGCTGCCGGTGACTCCACGGCTGTTTGGTTCAATTTTACGATGGTCATCTTCTGGTCAGCCTGGCGCTGTTGGTGAAGTGTTAGTGGAGATACTCTTCCGAAGGGATTGTCATTTTTTGCTGGTTTTCATACACGACATGATGCACGGAGATGGTTATCCTGCTCGCAATTGCTGCCCTCTCCACGCCCGGACACAGGTGGAACAGCTCGTGTTCCGGAGGGAGGCACTTCGCCGGCTGGGCTTCTGCTCCGTGCGGCGGTACGGTGCAGAAGAGCCCGGACAGGTTGATCACGAAATTAAATATGTTACGCAGCGTGTGCTAAACGTTAGCGGGGCCCCGAACGTGGACGATCGATCAGTGCGGACGATGTTCCCCGTGACGGGTGTTGAAGTGCTCCGTGTGCAATAAAGGGGCAGCAAAAAACGAACGAACGAACGACGACGACGACGACGACGACCGTCCAACCGAACCGGCACATAAAAAAGATCGAACGATGTACGTTTTTATGGTTATTATTGCGTGGCTACGACGACGACGACCGTCCAACCGAACCGGCACATAAAAAAGATCGAACGATGTACGTTTTTATGGTTATTATTGCGTGGCGTAAAAATGTTTACGCGTCCAGGTATATAATCGACGTCCGGTGGCTGCCGGTCGCTTTATCGGGCAGGTTTTTGGGGGATTGTCATCGATCCAGTTTGGGGAGGGGGAAACTATCCGGAACTAACCTTTAGGATCGACACGGGCGGTGGTAATATGCAAGTGCACGACTGTCCGACCGTCAGGCGGAAATTTATCGGAACCGTCATGAGGAAGATGTATCGTCGCTGTTGGCAAATGGAACCAGAGTGGGCAAGAACGAGCCGCGCTGACGTGCTCAAAGAAGGTTAGGCATCTGGACGGGTTTTGGGGAATATTAGTTTGGTCATCGTTCAAATCGTTCACCGTCGTGGTCAGGCTGCAATTAGCTCTCGGGAAGTCTCTCGGATCGTCATCATCACCCGGGATGGGCAGCGCGAAGAATGCGAAGCGGAAGTATCGCTATCGTACTTGCGCCACCGATGCAGTATGCAGACACCCTCAGCTGGCCGGCGAGCAGATGAAAGCCATCAAAGTTTTGCTCCAACTTGATCCAGCTGCGACTTGTGTCTGCTGGGTTTTATGATCTCCACGGTTTAAAGAGGAGTTACGCGCTTACGCATCGCAGCCGTAATTAATCTAGACCCCTTTTGATGCACGTTCCGCGGGTGCACGAGAGGCCGAAATTATAGGTTTCCATTCTTTTAGTTTTGTATAAATCAAGTACGGGCTTCAAAATTACACTGCGTTTGTGCGCTGTCAAGAGTTTTCTTGACTCTTGTGCAAGACTCTGTGCAGGTTCTTGCTATCTTTTGTGCTTTGGAGAAAACGAAGGCGCAGTTTCTTTCGTATTTTATTTGACATTTTTTATATGAAAACTGTCAAAACATTCGTGTGCCGTGTGCTAGACACGAACCAGTTCTACGAAATGGCACTATCCTGCGCATGCTGCAAATATCAAACCACATTGCTCTCGACCGCTTGGCATTCCAGGAAAGGGCTTTGAAGTGTCGAACGTGTTGTGCCAACTGTACAAACGATCGTGCAACATTTTCCCGAATCTGTCTAGCCCCGGCACGGGAGCAGCAGGCGGACGGCCCACCGGCTCTCTTTCTCTCGCTCTCTCTCAACATTTTCCCGAATCTGTCTAGCCCCGGCACGGGAGCAGCAGGCGGACGGCCCACCGGCTCTCTTTCTCTCGCTCTCTCCTTTTCACAGCATCCTAGGATGCGCCGTTGAAATATGGATGCGTACGTGTTTTTTTTCGTACCTTCCTGTGTTTATTTTTACAGCTGGATCTTGGCAAAGTCTCAGACAATATACAATCTTTCGGCGGTGTGGTGCGCTGAAGATTTTCCTCTTCAGGCAGCTACTACGCCGGCGGAACGGAGCAGGAAGCCTCGTACTCTCGATCAACCCGAGCTGCGCTGGAAACATTAAAAACAGAATTAGTATCACCGGCACCAATCTCGCCTCCGGCGGAAAGTGCAGCTGTTCTGGGGGTCAAAGGGAGTGAACCCTCATTCATGGGTACTCGGGAAGTCTCGCGTATGGCAAATTTCCACACCCCATAGAACATATTTTCCTCTCAGTTTTCCCTCTGTGTTGGCTTGGCGGCTTGTTTTCGCCCGTGCTTCCGCACTGTGACGGGCATATGGTAACGATTGGCCCCATGTGTACGAACGATGAGTGGTGCTCCCGCGCGGGCGCGCCAGGAACGCGAGATCAGAAGCCAATCGCGTGAAACACCAATTAATCAAACTAGATCAAACAAACACCCCGGCTTGGGGTGTTTGGGGTGCGCGTACCCGGCCCTGGGTGCTGGAGCGCTGGATAAACAGACTCTGGCTCGAACGGTGGAAAACCCAGGACGGAAGTGGGTTCTTGCAAGTGCGATCGTGTTGTCTGCGGGGTTTTGGTGGAAACCCCTTTTCCCAAACCACAAATCATACTCTGGGAGTTTTCTCCTGCTGACGCTCAGCGCCGAGAAGGGACGGGGAACGCTCGGACACGTTAACATACGGTACTGTTTGACGTGAGCAGAAGGTCGAATCTTTGAAACGTATCATGAGCCATTTTCTCTACTTTTGAAGAAATAGAACTTAGCGTTGGTAGTAAACAAACATTACCTCGTTAAAAAGTATAAATTATGGACGACAAGGAATTTGGTGTTAATATTTAAACACCAGTCATATCTGCTTTTCTTTCCCATGGCTTTTGAAGCTCTTATTTTTACCCAATAATATCTGCATTTTAATGGCTTGCGTTAGGGAATAGTACCATTGTTTAAAATACGTGAAAAAATGGTAAATATTGTATGATTTCATTATATTTCAATATTTGTTTAATGTCGGATGAAGATTTACTGGTGACTATTAGCTTAAACCGCAATTTAAAAGTTTATGCATTATACGTTAGCGAAAAATTGGTCAAGAGTGTAAGGCCTTCAAATTACTTCATTATGCTAATGTAGTTTGATGTCTTTAAAAGGTTATTTAACAATCCAATTGTAGAATTGGAGAGCAATGCTCTTAAAACAATTTACGATGTTCATCATCAAGGTCATAACACTGAAATTGTGTTGTTTTGTACTGTTTTTTATGCTCAACACACTCTCGCCTACAATATACTCACTGCAACCCTATAAATTTACAAGTACAATCAATGCTTTTCAACAGTCGATGATCAACCATAAACTTTTTTTTAATCACTTAAAATAAGCGATTTTCATAAACAAGTAATTATAACCGCATAATGTTAAGTTTTCTTATCTTGATGTGTCCGTGTACTTTATCTACTGCTGCAATATTTTCTTCATAAATATGCTAGGATTCTTTATCATTAAAAAGTCAACTGAAATGATTAGTTCATGATTAAGCATATCCATGAAGTTTTTTTCAAGTTTTTTTTAAATGTTATGTTTTTTTCAAACAAAAAGATAGTTTTATTGAAAAAATTGCTAAATTGCATACAGTATGTTTGTTTTAAGTTTCGAAAAGAGTTATTTAGGTGTTTCATAAATAGCTAAAAACTCGAACGTTAACAGTTCTATACAATCTATACATTAGGTGATTTGTGGAACAATTAAGTGATATAAAAAATGCACAACAGTTACTAGAGATGTGCGATTGAACGTCAGATAAATAAATAAAAAACAATGTTTCCGCCACGTTGATCCATTTGTTTTGGACAATCTTGAAGAACACAGCTTGACTTAATTTTTAGCTGCTTTGTTGAGATGATCTGTTCGTCGTGTTAATAGCTGCCTGCTTGTGAACACCCACATACATACGCAACCGACTACCAAGTGTGCCTGTTGAAGTTGTCAACGTTCAATTTCCAGCGTCGGAGCTGAAGAATTCTACTCGGCGAGTGATCATTGACGTCAACGAGGGTATTTCTTGTGGGCGCGTGAGCAAATCTTCCTCAAACTAATCGAGCAAGCTGCGAAAAGAATACTGCACGAAAACGCAGTCCAACGGTTACAACACCGTAGCAATCCGTGCGCCTGTACGGGTGTCATCGAGACGTCGTCGTCATCAGCGTCGTCACAATGCCCTTGACACAGGTGCTCCGGCGGACATGTCGGCGGCGTGTCCTGTTCCGAGAAAATGGATTTGTAAAACACCACAACCGACAGAACACACCGCCGGTTGACAGGGCAGACGGGCAGAACATATGGATTAAACAGCTGTGCCAGCAACAATTCGCATCATCCGAGTCCCACGAGCGCGCTTGGCAGAGCGAGCGGCTGGCCGCGAACGGCGAGACATTGTTGGAACAGGAGTCTGATCTGCAATAATGGGCCATCCTTGGTGCGGGGTTGCCCATGTAATAACGAGGGGTGGAAAGATGGTAAACAATTCCGCAAACAAGCACCCACTTGGGCCGTCTTAATGCGTCGGAACGCTTCATCCTTGATCGAAACGACTACAGATACTAGCAGATTGGACGAAAATTATAGCAGAAGACAATTGCACGACCACGTGACGTGTTCGTTGTGCTGTATAAGTAGCACATAGAAGGGGGATCATGTGGGTTTCAACTTATGTTACCATATATGATTCAAAACAGTCAAAATAACTATAAAAATCAATTGAAACAATTGCACTAGGAAAGTTCTGATGCCAAGCACCAACGACTTTATGTGGCTGCCGACAAGCAGTTTATTTATATGAACAGGTGGCACCAAGCCCCAGCTAGCTTCTCAGAACAATCGATTGGTTGATTGCATGCTTTTATGTCACTTCTCCTACTGGTCGTAATAGAAAACCAACTTTCTTCGTACGACTCCAACACAATAACGACCAGCTCTGTCCACAGCCGCAGGACATACGCAAATGCTAAATTTAGCAAAACGCACCCCCCAACCCGATCCGACCTTCGCGGGAAGCAGCCGCTTGGCTGGACCAGCTGGACAAACAGACCGGATGGTATGGGGAGACTGGCGTGTTTTGCGAAATGGCAAAGTATCGCTTAAATCGCTATACTGTCGGGCTGGTTGCGGGTGGCTGGGAACGGCAGAATGTACGAGGTTCTGGTGGAAGATTAATAAAACAATCATAATGACAGAGGCTGTTAAAATTAGAACCATTTAGCTACCCTGCGGTGTGCGTTACAGACGAGCGCTGTCTTTTTCAACTGAGATGAACACACAACAGTTGGACGGCTATGCCTAGTAACGTCTTATTGGAATCGATTTAATGTAGACTAGTTTCATCAATTGAACAGTTGAGTACACACACCCTAAAGCGGTCAATCGCTCCAAAACTATCATTTTCAAGAAGAATTAGAAGAAATTATTCAGAACTGAATTGAGCACAGTTTGAACAGATGCTTTTTTGGGTTAGAAATACGTGTGCGAGCAGATGGTGCACAAGAAATGGTTATGATTTTCTGGTTTGCCGGAATTTAAGGAAATATTTATGTGCCGATAGCAATAAAAACCTTGAACCTTGTTTTGAATGAATTAAACAAAGACATCGAGATACAAGATCTCATATCAAATACTTATACATATTGTTTTGATGGAAACATTATTGGAAAAGAAACTGAATCATGTGGCTGATATCCCGGAACTGGTATTCCAGCATAATAACTTTTCACTTTTCATAAATACACCTGTACTTCGTGTTCGTTAGTAAATTTGCTATACTGGCTTCATATAGCGATTAATACTTACGGTCAAATCGACCGAATACTCCTTTGGTGCAAATCGTGGTGTCAATTGACACCTAGAAGGCTATTTTTGGCAATTGTTGACCGATTGTGCTTAAATTTTCACCAGTTGTGTGCAAACTATTCTAGTTTCATAATTCTTTGAGTTTGCGTCCCTAATCCCCCCCCCCCCTTTGATCCCCCGCCCACTCAAGTAAAAATCCGCCAATATTAAAAAACCTTAAAAACTATACGTAAAAAAATCGGAACCCGAATTCCAGGAAATAGCATACAGGGGCAGTTGTCCAGGACCTACAATAAACTTTCAGAATTTTCCGACCAAAATTGTGGAAATGGCATCACTCCTGCTGTCTTTTCATAGAGAAAGCCACGTGTCAATTGAAGAAGCTGTGAAAAATTGGGTGGATCGATTAAAAATTGTTTGTGTATAATACAAATCTTTGTCAATTTTGACTTGGAAAAGCATAATGCACAATAAAAACGTAATTTGAATACCGAATGTCACGAATTATAAGCAGAAAACTTGAATTTTTGATTTTTTTATTTTCCTCTTCTTCTTTTTTAGGTATAAAGTGAAGCCAATCGTACAATTTTGATCGGAAAATTATAAAAAAAATTATAGTAGGTCCAGGCTCACTGCTCCTGTATGCCATATTAATGGAATTCGGGCTCAATTTTTTTTTACGTATAGTTTTGAAGTTACAAACGGATTTGGGCGGCTGGGGAGCAAACGGGAGGGGGTAGGGTCATAAACTCGACGGGTTATAAAAAGAGAATAGCTTGCGCACAGCTGGTGAAAATTTCAGCCCAACCGGTCAATAATTGCCAAAAATAGCCTTCTAGGTGTCAATTGACTCGATTTGCACGAAAGGAGTAACAAGTTGTATCACAGAAATTGACAGATTTATAAGTTTTCGAAAATTCTTTATTTTTGATTTTTTTTTTCAAAAATATAAGGCTTGGGATGAAAACCATTTGTCGATATCTGAACCGTTTTCGAGTTATCGAAGCTCAAAGTTGCAAAAGTGTCGATTGACACCAGATCTGTCCGTTAGTGTTAAGGAAACTTTCGTCACGTACACTCCAAAGGACATTCCAAACGTTCTGTGTTTCATCGGAATAACCTAAGTGAAGAATATATTGTTTCTAATGAGGTCTATTCCAACGTCTCGATTAAAGCAAACCTGGACCAAGATTTCGATTACGATTTGAATTTGGTATCACAAACGCTCCCTCGGCTAGAATCGAGATCAAAATACCTGTCGAGTACGTCAAGCAGTCGAGCAGAAAGGGTTTTTTTTATAACCGCGCTTTATTGCGAATGGGGATGGGGCTTAAAACCGCGTCCGCTTAGTTGTCTTTTCACAGATAAAGAGAGCTATTTAGTATATTTACGGTCCCCCCTTCTTCTTCTTGATCTTCGTCTTTTGTTTTGACACAAAAATTACTTCGCGTTTACAATATAAGTTTGATTTCGTTCGACCTATCTCAACACACTCAGTACACACTTTGAAGCATTTACTATTTGAAGATTTTCATCTCTGAGCAGGTTCTCTACAGTCGAGAGAGATTTGTTTCGAAATTTGTGTATGTGGTACCAATTTTAATTCAGATCGAATGTAGTGCTCGACCAATTTGTTTGAAATTTCACATTTAGCTTGCGAAGGCAACTTGGATCGTGATGTCCATTGAGTGAATTACTTAATCCAAAATGAACATTTCTTGACTTGATTCTCGATTCGAGTTTAGTTGCAACAGGCCTCAATGTTTAATCAATGTATCTGAACGTTAATGTACGTTAGCAAGTACTAAAAGGCAGTTTGAAGCGAAAATCAAACGCACCAAGATCGAGAATAATGTTCGAACATAAAACTTTCGCTGTTAAAAATATAAATTCCAATCACCTGATCGTTAAAAGGTTCGATTTTAATTCGTGCAATGCACTTGCATCCATCCTTTGGCCGATCTCTTACCGGAATCAAATCACGTTTGCCACTCGTTGACCCAAACACTGCTGAACTTGCTTTTTCACTGATGCCGCCACATTGGCCTCGGTCCGCGTCTTCGTAGGCACGGGTCAGTGGAAAGAACGAAACACGAACGTACGCTTCCCAGTACGCCCGCAAATCGATGCCGTGGAAGACAGAATGCGCTTGAGGGTGTCACGATGATTTATCGCTCGCTTCGGTTTATCTTCGCCTTTCGCCGTCCAACCGGCACGCACGCGGTTCTTCGGCTGGCATCGAGATTACCTGTTCTCTCCCGCTTCCAGCCAACCGGTCCGACCCTCCAACTCACGGCGGCCGGCTTCCAAATTCGCAACTATTGCGCAGAAATGCCTTGCGCTTCATTGCGTATCGAACGTCGGTTCCCACCGTCGTCATCCACAGGCCCGTCCAGTTGTGCAATTTTAATAATCGTTTTTCGGGGCCGGTGCACGGTTCCCAGACCCAGCTGGAGAAATTCAGCCGGGTCTCATCAGCACTTGTGCAGCCTGTGCCCCGGAGCAAGACGCGGCAGGGATGACGGGCGCCGGGTGACGAGAACTATAAACACTCCCCCGCTGGCGATTTTCGATACCGGTGGAACGTCGACGAGATTCTTGCCCCATTCTGGCAGCGTGGGCCTTCCTCGGACGTCTTCGGTGCGTTCGCATAATGTATGCAGATCCTGTCCCTTTTCGCAGGCTGCTGCGCAGATAAGGAGAACGTGAAGCCGAGGCGAGTCTCGGGAACAGATAAGCGCGATGGAGCGGGATGAGCAAAAAAAAGGAGGAAAGATTAAACCAAAACCAGCGATGCCTCACCGATTGATGATTAAGATAATTGCCCGATGGCGGCATGGCGAAGCATGATAACTCATTATTGGTGCTTTTTATTTGTCTTGATTGGCTTCCTCAGTGCGTTTCCTTCGGCGCGGAATCGTTTTATTTTTTTTTCTTGTTCGTCCTCCGTCGTGCTTTACGACCCAATGGCTGCTGCGATCGAAAACAAAAGCAGCGGCAATATGGGCGCAAACATATACTGCGAAGATGTTGGCGGCGGCGACTCATAACGGCGGGCGTCGTGCGGACGAACCTAATCCGACCACACCTGACCACCGGTGGGAAACCTCGTACGTTCGCGGCGGCGGTGCCCAATTTTCGTTCGTTCGACATCTAAACGCGAAGCGCATAAATCATTCGCACGGCCCGGTGGACGGAATGGCCGAATGGCGCTCGGCTTTATGGTTCGATTTATGATGCCCACGTTCTCGTGATGCTACTCCCGGGGTCGCTTTCCGGGGTGGCATGGGATCGATTTCCGTCTCCGCTGTGCGTCCGATCCGATTGCCGATCCTGCTGCCGGTCGCCCCAGCCCCGGTCTCGGGCAATCAGAGGCGCCTCGGAATTTGGGGCCACGTTTCAACCGGAAAGTCGTTAACCGCGAGCGATCGGTGGGGTTGCGCGAAGTTCGTCTCTAATTTGGCGGCTAATGAAGTAGTAAAGCTCCGTATTAGTTTATGCGTGTGTGTGCGTGTGTGTGTGCTGTGTGTCTGCGTGGTGCAGATGGTCCTGATGAGTCGTTTGGAACAACAGCGAACAGCCAGTGGGTTGGGGTGCTTTACCAGCGTGTGAAGAAACGGATGGGGGCTTTGCTTGCAGCATTTTTGTTGTTTTACGACCGAAAGCCGGAGAGAATTCCGCTCGAACGGTAGCCGATAGCGAACCATAAAGTGCCAGATGATTCATGGATACGCATCTTAATGAATGAGGAATCGTTTGATTGCTTGGATCCGCTATTAGCGAAATAAGTATGAAGCTATGCATTTTGATGCAATTTGGATCAAAGGTCGTTTGTGAATGAATTTGCCTTTGGATATTACCTACAAGCAGTTCAATCTGTAATTTGCGATTAATATGTTTTCCTTTAAAGTGAAATGGTTTTCGTCATTTTTATGTAAAAAAATAATATGAAATTGTACACAAATGGTTCATGAATATTTGTCATCAACGCTATAGGTGCATTGTTTCACGAATTAACTTCCACTTTTTGTTTTGCAATTTTAAAATAGTTTAATATATTTCTAAAAGGCTTGTAATATTTTACCTTTCTATTTACATTCAGTTTGCAAATGAAATAAGAAAATTTTGTTCGTAAATGAAAAAACAATCATAATTATTAGGATATTGTATTACATCAATACTTTTTACACTTGATCCTTGTCGAAAACTATAACACTGTTCACGAATATAGAACAACAAAATGTAAACTATAAATAAACAACAACAAATCCTCTTACCTTTGATCAAAATATGCTAACATTTAAGCTCCTGGAAGATCT
>KZ067161.1:57058-77313 GCA_002091845.1 Anopheles cracens | reverse complement strand
AAGGTTGTTCTCATATTTGGGAAAAATACATATATTTGTAGACTTCGGTTATGCAAGGAATAATAGCATATTTTAAAATAAAAATCGTTGGTGTAATAGAATGCAATAGAAACCCTAAAAGTATCCTAAAAGACATTTACATATTTATCAACAACAAAATCAAACTCTAACTATGTATTGCACGGAAGCTGCAGCTTAATATGGGCGCTATCGTGCAGTGGAATTAGGAGATGGTGTAAAAAACTAACGTCACGCAAACGAGCCCGAGCAATGTTATTAACATTGCATTCCAGCATTGGTTTCAGGTGTGCATGTGTTTGAGTACCGCATCGCTGTAATGTGCACACGGCGCACGAAGAAACAAAGCACACACACACGGGCATTCCTTTCCCGGGGTTTCCCACCCGAAACAAAACAGTGTGTGCACCCCGAAATTAATCGCAATAAAATAAGCAGCTATAAAATCAATTCTTATCGTGTGAAAAAATGTAAGTGGTTTCGCTGCACGCAGACAGCCCACCCGTGCCGTTCCGTGGTTTTAGGGGCAACGAATGCGGATCATGGCGAGTGTTTGTGCATTTTCCCGGCCCCTGGCAATCCTGGGGAGTACCTGTGGTTCCGGGGGCAGCATCGGAAAATAATAACAGCATAAAATCGTCGAGGTGCACCTGGTTGGGGGCTCTTTGTACGAAATGCATAGCTGGAAATCCTGAAGCCTGGTGTGGAAGTTTGTCGTGGTGTACAAATTGCAGCTGGCACGAAGGGGAAGAGGAAGGGCACGTGTCGACCAAGAAAAAACACACACACAAACACACACACAGAATCTTCTTTCATTCTTTGTCCAAGATCGCCCTGCCCCGTTTTGGACGAATCGTTTCCGAACGTGTTTGCTGCCAAGTTCGACTGCGATATATGTTCGTGTGCTTAGAAGGGTACCGGGTGGTGAATTTCTTTCTCGATTCTACCCTGATAGCAGTTAAATTTGATATTGATTCCACCGCTAATCGATTTTGACTTTACAGCACGCTGCGCAGTGTCTTTGGCGACGACCGGGAGCGGAACGAACATCGAGCAGGACGCGTGGGAATAGTAAAGGTTGTTCTCATATTTGGGAAAAATACATATATTTGTAGACTTTGGTAATGCAAGGAATAATAGCATATTTTTAAATAAAAATCGTTGGTGTAAATCAATAGAAACCCTAAAAGTATCCTAAAAGACATTTACATATTTATCAACAACAAAATCAAAATCTAACTATGTATTAGGAAGCTGCAGCTTAACATGGGCGCTATCGTGCAGTGGAATTAGGAGATGGTGTAAAAAACTAACGTCACGCAAACGAGCCCGAGCAATGTTATTAACTATTGAGCTTAAGCTTCTTACCATGGCACTTGGGCGCGATTGATAAAACTCGATCGTTTACAGTGAATATATTTTATTATTATACCATCAGCTAAATTGAGCGCTTCTTCGCACCTACTGAAGCGAGCGCCGACCGAGATGAAAAAACCCCCACCGACAGCCTGTGCGCAGGCGAACGAAACAAAGGGCCAATGGGTGGAAAATAAAACTGCAGCCAACGGTGGTAAATCGGCTGCGGGCCCGATGAAGCCGATAAAAACAGTAACGCCGGAGAATGCGGTGCGAATCGCAACGAGCGATGAGTAGTTACCACAGCGGGCATAAGTGACAGCAGTCTCCGGAGCTGTCACGTTTGACATGTGATTATCATGTCAATACCGCATCGTTCCGGTATGTATTACTCGGCGCGAGTTATTTCCGAGCAGAATGTTTGGTATCACCAACATAAAAAACAGACACAAAAACCAAAACTGCACAATTACTTTGTTTATCATGCGGATCCAGGACTACTGGCTGGCTGACTATCCGCACACCCAACGTAAGGTATGATACTGCACAAAAGCAATTTGCTACAATTTTTTTACACCTTATCGCGGGTGTTTTTCTCTCTCTCTCTCTCACTCTCTTTTTTCTGCCCCACCGTCCAGTACGGTTGGTTCCGAAAAAGTGCTTCCCAGAAGTTAATTACTTCAGAAAAAAATTCACGATTGGTGTTTTGACCACGTCTAGCTTGGCCCACTCCTCGAAGCGAGCGCTGGAAGAAATGGAGCAGTTGGGCATTCCGGTGGCGCTCAACCATGCTAACCATCCGTTTGTTTTTAATATCCGTTTGAAAAAAGTCGCTTTTGTAATGCATACATTATTATAACATGTCTGTATATTTGTTGGTTTTTAGGATGGGTTGTTATGTCTAGTTTGAAATAAAAGAACAAATATAAACAACACGTTTTGCATTATGTGTAAAATTTCCTATCGATTTGTAAAGTCAACACACAAATTCAAACGAAAAAACCAACTGTCACAACATGATCTTTATCAGGTTTTGTAGATTGCAACGGTAACACTTTACAAAATAACATAGACTTATTTAACAACTGTTTTAAAAATTTTTTAGCAACATTTAAAATTTTGTGAAATTCGTGTGGATTGTAGAGGTTGTTTCAAATTGCTTTTAAAAAGGGGGTTGAGTGCATGAATCACTTAAAAATGATACGGCAACAAGGTATACCAACAAGTTAGTCAACCGTACCGTGAGCACAAATGTTCTTAAACGTTCCATTCCAAAGCATCCGACGTGTTTGATTTGAAAACTAACAGCTGGTAAATGCGACATAACAGTTGATGTTTTGTTTCTCGCAAGCTAAAAATGGCATTTGGTATGCAATTTTGTCCGCTGCCCGTATGCCCGTACAGCGAGCAGCCAGACATCAACTGGTGCCTTCAGGATAATTTCGGACTAGTAAACGAGTTCGAGTCGCGCAGAGAAATATGACCGTGCAACGCAAGAACCGACGAGCGAAAGCCTCGCAACGCGCTGAAGACGCACTCGACAGAAACGGGCCAAAAAAAAATCCAAAAGGATATTTTTGGTGAGATCAAAGAATTGTTACGGAAAGAAATTAACTTTTTTCTTACCTATCCGCCAGCTCCGCAGCCAGTGGACAGGCAGAACGACGACAAATATAAAAAAAAAACTCAGCGCAGAAGGCAGCAGGGAAAAAAATTTAATCATTCCCCGAGGAATGCGTGTCATAAACCACTGAATCCAATCAGACGATTCATGATGCAGGGCACGGACACGGTTCGCTCATTCGGAAGCACAAACGATTCGGGCGACATTCTGACAGTGGGTGAATGTCATCCCCGTGCCAGGGGGGGTGGTGCGTTCCTTGCAATGGAGTTCATTTGGTTGATTTCTCTCGGTCAGCGTTCCGCACGGCGCTTGGTGGAAGACATTTCGGTTTTTCATCTTTTCATGCTTGCCGGAACGTTTCGCTTTGTTTTCGCCTCCCATTAGCCGCCCATTCGTGCAGTGGCTAAATCCTACCGGCCATCGAAAAGAAATAATCACCGCAGGAGGTGCTGCGCTCGTGCGGTTCGCTGCCATAATCGGGATGGCCTCCGTAGCGTCTGATCATTCGATTTCGAGATAGAATGGGCTATTTTCGGTCCGAGGACAGGGATTTAGCAAAAGAAGAACGAATAAAAAAAAAAACGATCAAGCCTGACCATCCGATCGATTATCACGTTTTTAGACCTAATATCCCGGGCCGACCGTAACGCCGTTCGGTGGGCGGCCCAACGTCATGCGCGGCGAGCCTGTGGAAGACTTTTAATTCCCCATATATCGGAAGGATGGATGAAAACCAATTTATTTCCCATTTACTTCCAGCGGGCGGCTGGACGATGGTCGGCGCGTTTTCTTCACCGTGCACACTTGCGCCCGAATGCCACCGACCACCGCAAACCGGTATGATAGGGCGCACTTGTATGCTACACCGTTCGGGCTAGACTCGTTCACCTTCCGTTTCCACTTTCAACAACCATCAACCGTCCGCCGGCCATCTTCCCGATACTTCCGGTAGATGCGTGCGTGAGTTCTCGTTTGGGGATTGACACTACAATCAGCGTTACTGAGCCGTATTGTGTTTGTTTGGAGGCATCACGTTCCGTTTTTCCACTCGAACGTGTGTGGGTGTTGTGAATTTTCATTCATATGGGCTGTGTTAAATATTATATCTCTTCTTGAAACTCTGAAATAAATGATGAAACATTAATTTGGAATTATTTCAAACGTTTGTCCTACTATATAGCACGAAACGTTTATTTTCACTTGAAAAAGTGTCTCTAAATTCAAACCAGTCCTGCCGTATTCATCACTTTTTAAGGCGACGAAATCGTATCAAATTTCGATTATGAAGCTACAAGTTTCGACAGTGGAGTTCAATACAATGTAACACAAACCCTGACTACTATGTTGATCAGCACATCCATATTGTTTCAATGGATATTATTAGATTTTCTGGAGTTGGTGTAGACAGAGATTATATTTCCCGTTGACACTTAATGGAACGGATCTGGAAATGAAGCGCTTGTCCTGCCAACGGATCGTGATGGTATTTGAGAAACAAAAGGACTTAATGTGATGCATTTTCGTATGTGCTGGCACCTTCAAACATGTATAGACGTTCGAATTTCAATACAATTCGCAATTGGCAGGGTGTTATGTTGCGGTCAATTTCTCACGCCCACAGTTCATATGTATAGACGTTCGAATTTCAATACAATTCGCAATTGGCAGGGTGTTATGTTGCGGTCAATTTCTCACGCCCACAGTTCAATACATTCACAAGCTACTCTCGATGTATGATAACTACTAGAAACAGAAACGATGTGTTGCTTTGATGTGGTTTTATTTTTTGTGTTGTTTGTTACAGTATGCATCATGTGCTATGTAGAGAGAGTACATAATCAAAGTAAGTCAAAAGTATGTTGATCATCCGATGTACTGTTCCGAAATCAAACTTTGAATATGGTAGAGATTAAAACAAAAAACAATGTTTATATCACAAGTAACACGTATGACGTTTAAAAATTTTAGGCTTTACAGCCATTTGTTGTGGAAAAATGTATGCTTAACATACAGCAAACATCAAACGTACTTTAAACCCTTTTTTGGGCACATTTGAGCTAGCATTGGAGAAGATATTCGATAAACACCACCAGGACACGCCAGACACTTGCACCGGCAGGAGAGATCATTAATTTCAATACCAAAATCCGGATCCGGATCGATCGGGATGTGGGAGCGAATTAGAGTGACGACGTTTGACGGGAATCGGTAGGAACAGGACATATTGGATGGGTTTGATGAGTGATGGGATTGTGATTGGCAGGCTAATTAAATTATTTACCGTGCAGCCGTGCAGCACGGTGGCGAAATTTTAGCCCGGCCCGCACGTATGTGGCCGGAACGAGTGGACAACCGGGCCGTTGCCTACCGGGCTGTGGTATTTTCGGTTTCACCGAGGTTGGGGTATTACGGCGAGTGCAAGGACACCGTTCGGTGCTAGACACACCTGTACCGTGTAGGGCGCCAGAACAACACCGGCAGCCGCCGTACGGCTCGGAACGGTTTGTTCCGGCACTAAAATCAACGAATCGATGATGTTGATTGAACGGTGATAAATCGGTGAGTGGTGCCGATTTAATAAATCTTCAAATCAGGACATCCGACCGTTGGCTGATAGCGCGCATGTTGACTGCGGCCGGACGACGTTGGCTCGTGAGGCACCGTTCGCCGGAATTTGGGATGCTGCCGGTGGAATTTCGGTCCGTCCGGACGTCCAGCCTGCAATGCGCTCGCCCGAGTAGCCCGGGCGGTTAAGGAAAGGTCGTGTGAAGTTGAATTCCATGGACATTGAATTCCTTCGGCGTAAATGGTTGCCCCAACCGCAAGGATCTTGGCGTGCGGAAGATGATTAATCGATACAATGGTTAAGGGTTAGGTTCATAAATACCATACGTCAGCGGGCGGATTCTGCTCGAAACGGCTCGATGCTGGTAGGGAACCCTCCCGGCCGCACTGAGGCCTCGAGTTGACCGCACTCATCAGTGGCTGGTTCTTCAAATATCTTCATCATATTTACTGCCAACCGATACCTTGAACGTGGACGCTACGATGGTTACGATGATGGTAAGAAGGATGATAAATGACATGCGGAGGCTCGTTGGAGGTGATCGCCGGCATCACCGGTCTGCCTGCGTTGTGTACTGTGGGTACTCTATTCCAAAAAGACCAAACTATTTATCAATCTTGGTAAGGATTCTGCTTTCTTCCAGGCCACGGAGGCCCAACTGGAGCAGCACGGATTGTTTTGCAGCGTTTTTTGCTAGCGGTGCAACACCTTGTGCCTCAGTTTTTCATTCAACACATTTCATGAAGCCAGGCTTGTAGATCATTTATCTATCAGAGAGCGAAAATATCTCCATTATCCAGTAGGAGATTATATTGTGGAATATTGCGTAAAGTTAAATTTACCTGCTGTATAGTGTTACGTTTGAAGTCGTTAGGTTTTAAACCCCACGTGAGTGGAAGGTTTTAAGCTTTAAAAAAATTGGCGAGGTTTAGTATCATCTACATTTCTTCTGAAACTTATGAACAAAGGAAGCATCTATAGCTCTTCAGCACCTTTACCTCTCAATTGAACTGCTGTATGTGAAACTTTTCTACATGCATGTTAAAAAGCACTATATTTCCCCAGTGATCATCACCGGACACCGGTACATGAAGAATTCATACATGCATGAATGCGGCAAACGAAGCTATTACAAACTGAAACAATTTCATTTCCTTCCGATGGCACCCGGCGACGGAGCTGTCGAAAAACTTTAACTTTAATAATAAACCATTTTTCAATCACACCACCGCCCGGAATGGTTACGTTAAGCGTTTTGCGAAATGCGGCCACCTAGAATCGGGAACTTCCATTTCACCAGCGGAAATAGCGCTTTGCTCGATAAACCTCGGCCCCGAGCCAGCTCGGGCAGAAAGGTGACGAAAGTGTGTGGGAAGCTCTCCGTTCGGTATTCACCGTACAGCTTGCTATGCGTGTGAGTGTGTGCCGGTGTGTGTATGTGGATGAAGATGAAGAAAAGTTGTGTATAAACTAAACCATAACTTCTGCACAAAACGCCGTTGCCGTTCCGTTTTCGCCGCCCACCGGAGGCCGACGTGCGCTCCCGATGTAGTGCGTTTCGGGGTTTACCTTCGCATGTCTTTAACGGAGCCAGTTCTCAAACGGCATGCGGCAGTGTGTGTCGTACTTCGCTTTGAAGAAGTTTTGTTTGCTGCACTTATCCTCTTATTTAAAATCCTCTCCTTGAGCATTACGGTTCGGTGGAAATTGTTCGTTTTGTGGATGAAAGCTTCATAAGAGTCTGCCCGGTTTCGTGCCGTGTTATCAACTGTTTGCATACATGGGTAAAACTTTGCCCGTGCTGCGCGGTACGAACAGGTACGAATGTGCTGCATGAGCGAAAACAGCCGTCTCTGGAGAGGAAAATTGAAGAATCGTAAATACCAGTGAATGCAACGGTTTGTCCGGACCGCTCGATGAGAACTTTTTCCTCCCGCTCGAGGGAAGCTAAAAAGTCGGCCGGCTGGTCCCCATGACTTTGGGATTTGGGTTTTAAAATACTGCGCTTTTCCGACAGAGCGTTGCGTGGCGTTTTGTTGCATATTGGGAACACAGCTACGAGTTGCTATGGAAGGATGTAAAGTGTGGTAGAAACATGACAAACGCCACCACGTCGACGGAGAGATGCATGTAACGGGCGCACGGGAGCGAACCTTTGTTTTTCTTCATTTAATAAATTTAACATTTCAACCGCTTGGAAAATTTGAGAACCCTACTCGAATATCCGGAAACGCTTAAGCCAGTTCGAGAATCGCCGGCATAATGAGTTTGTTCAGTAGGAAGTTATGAAACTCCACCCCCATCGCAAACACGCGCCGCATCCTGCTGTGGCGTATCGCACAGGTGTTGCCTACACATTTTTCATTAGACGTGTTAGCGTATCGTGATGTGCTGGTTAGTCGTCGTACTTTAATTTACCAACAAGGGTGTGATATGACCATAATTATGGTGTTTTGAGTTTCTGCGCGCAAGCATGCAGAAATAAAATGTTGGATCACAAAGAAATCGGTTGGAAGGAAGTAGGATAGAGACTTGATAATGTTTTCGTCTCATTTTCTATGTGTTTTGTTCCATTACCTGTTTTATCTGTTATTGAATTTTGTTTTAAAATCATATTATTAAGACTTCTATAATTATAAGTATCTATAATTTAATAAAATACATTGCAATACTGTTGGTTGGTTGGGCTAGAATCTGGAGCATAACCGTTTTTTTGCCTATTATGAACATTCAAAATAAACGAATAAATATTGACATTACTATGTCAGTAAAGCAATTTGTCCTTGACGTTATTCTACTAGAAGCAAAGTTCATGCTGAATAATTTCTTGTTTGAATATATACATCGATGTGCTGCGTAAAATCTCCCACGTGGTTTGTAGTGTTCTCCACATGCGTACAACTAACGTGGACACACGTTTTGGTCGGCAGAAGCAATCTCTGCACTGATTTAAGATTCAATTTTACGGTCTTTTCCTAGGGTAGATTATCTGGGCTCCAATCTAGGCACCGTCGATGGTTCTGATGTAAAACGGCAGCAAGAACTTGCGAATTCCTGCAGGTATCGTCAGCACATCCCCGACGGCATAACTGGGTACCGTTTGATCCCTGCGACCTGGATCGGCACTTGGAGGTACCGTCCAGCGCATCGCCCGGTCGCTTAACGTTTCTCAAGTCCTGTGGACACCGTGGACACACAACAACAATTCAACCGGGTACTGGGCTGAGTCAAGATAGCGCCTTGTCCGGGCCGTAGAACGACTGAGGTTGAATTCTGCGTTTCCGGCTGTGTAAGTCTTGCATACTAATGAATCAATTAAACTTCTGTCATTATCAGTGTAAAATGTACGCTTTCGTGACGCTGCCGGTCGGCCGGGACCTGTCGAGGACCAAGTGTTCGGCTGGAAATTATATGAAGTTTCCTCGAAGAACCGGCGATTCATTCACCGCTGTAGCTTAGCTATGATGAAGGACTTGATGCAATAATCCTGCCACGATCCACCGGTGCCGGTGCCAGGCCGGCAGTTTGGTTGGTTTAATTGAGGTTAGAAATTGCTTCTTGAGAAGTCGTTCGGTCGACGGATGCAACTTCTTCTGTCTCACGCATTGTAGTGGAGCTGGCTGTTCTAGCAAAGTAACTGCCAATAATTGCATTAGCCGAATGGACTCTGTGATGATGTGAAAGCAGTGTCTTCAAATTGAATCGAAACTACTGCTGACTGTGGCTCCAACGCTGGTAGTGCTGGTGCCGTTCGAAAAATTAATGTCGATTTTAAGGCTGATGGCTCTTTGGAGACAATGAGCAGAGCAGGCATGACAAGGTGGACAATCTTGGATGAACACACTGAACCAATGCTAAAGTGGGCTTGGTAATATTATTTTCAATCAACCTATCTGATTTTAACTTTTATGAACAGTTTTTATGGACTAATCTGTTGCAAGCCTGTTCGAACATTTCACGACGTAGAGTGAAGAAAGCTTAATTGCGCTTTAAATGTGTTATTATAATTAGAATCGATGTTGTTTTGCTTATATAATATGAGTATAAAGTGGAAAATGAAATACATTTTATATTTAACGTATTTTAATCTTATAAATTAACTCATAAGAGAAGTATCTTACCTCCTACTACGCGACAGGTTAGTACAATGTCGTCACCTTCTTCTTTCGGTCCAAGCTTCGTGCTGTTCAACTGTTGACCCCACTGACTCAGAACGACCGGATGTTCTGGTAGGACTGTAAAATATGTCATGAGAGAAAGTGTAAGTAACACGATTCGATAGGTGATAACATTATATATATGAATTATACGTGAAAATCATTATCTCAACGTGTTTTATTTGTTACGTGTTAGTGCCTTGAGATATTTTATCTAAGCGTTTCAAAAAAATTGATCCCAATTTTGCTTACATGTTTGCACAGTACACGCTATACTGTACTTTCCGTATTCATAGGTTCGTTCTCAACTACCATTACGCTGCCCGTTAAACAATGTAAGTGGAAAATAAAATCTCAGCCCAGCATTCCTCAACAAAACCTGCTGCAGCAAAACGGAACCGTACCAGTTGGAAAGTGCTAGTCAACTACCGTGGCCTGCTGCAATCGCAGATGGATAGCGGTCTGTGGTGAAACTTTTGTTTTTATGATCTAGTTCATCTACCGAGTTGCAGCTTCCCACGGCGTGATTCAGTATCGAAAGTAGGGGTGTAAAACACTAACAGTGACGGCTTGTAATTGAATCTCGGAAACCCAAATTAATGGGAAAAGTTTTTCACGCGCCGGTAAGGTGATTCGTACTTGACTTGAGACCACCGCAGGAACGCAGATCCATTGCGCGTTGATAGCAGGAGAGAGAAGGATAAACCGGTAAAAAATGGAACAGAAATCTCTAACGAAAGAAGAAACGAGACCAAAACAGTATGGGAGTGAAATATTGAACGAACTCCTCAACCTCGCGTGTCGGGTTAGCAGTAGTTCAGCATATTGGAAAAGCAAGGGGGCTAAAAAATACAAACATACTCCGTATGCCGTAACGTGCGATTCTCGGCGGACATCAGTCACGTCAGATTTCAACGCCGTATTATCGCAACAAACTGGCAAAATGGCAGTTGGCAAATAATTGCGCTACCTTGCGGGCCGGCTTCCCCCATGCGCACGACAAACATGTGAAGCATCGCCCGGCTGCGAAAAGTCCGTACCCAATCCCCTGCTCGGAAGTATTTGCGCATATGACCAGCGTCGGATTCAATTTCTCAATTTGGCCACATAAATTGATTTGATAACTTCTGTACAAACAGTTCATTCAAACTTGCTTTCAGCCTGTCCGTTGGGAATGTTTGCCGAGCATAGATTGCATCAAAGCCGGATTATCAACAAATTCGTTAGGGAGTGGCAGCCGAGTTGCATCTCGAGCCGGCGTCTAAAACGAGATAAGCCACTGTATCAACACACATAAATACACACTGGAGCGGTAGTGGAAGGCGCCGGGCGACGAAAAATCATCTTCGAACGCTTGTCGGTGGACCGTACGGTACTGACTCAGAACGACCGGATGTTCTGGTAGGACTGTAAAATATGTCATGAGAGAAAGTGTAAGTAACACGATTCGATAGGTGATAACATTATATATATGAATTATACGTGAAAATCATTATCTCAACGTGTTTTATTTGTTACGTGTTAGTGCCTTGAGATATTTTATCTAAGCGTTTCAAAAAAATTGATCCCAATTTTGCTTACATGTTTGCACAGTACACGCTATACTGTACTTTCCGTATTCATAGGTTCGTTCTCAACTACCATTACGCTGCCCGTTAAACAATGTAAGTGGAAAATAAAATCTCAGCCCAGCATTCCTCAACAAAACCTGACTCCCGTACATTCCATCGCCGGCACGAATAGCCAACAAATTCCAGCACGTCGCAGTATTTGCAGTGTTTTGCATGTGTTTTGCTCACTGCACCCTTGCTTCGGTGCGGCAGTCGAGAAAGTTGAGCGTTGAACATCGTTTTTCAATCGCGCTCATGCAATTTCCAGTGTTTCATACGACCTGGGCTGTGGAAGGATGCTGTTTACTTTAAAAATTTATTTCCACGTCACAACAGCGCATCCCGGCAACGGATACGTCGGGGCACGGAGGGTGGGTTGAGATGTTTTTTTTGCTCCACTGCAAGCACTATGAAACGCTCTGTGTCGACCTGCTACCCTGCGACCTGTACGCTGGGATACGTGTGCTTGCCGATACTGGTAGACAAAGCGTCAGAGATAGCCTGAATTTTGCATGTCGCGAGCGAAACTTGCATCGATAGAATACGGAGGATGTGGGATGTTATGCTATACTGCGTCTAGACTTGCGGTGGCCGATTGTGCTGGAGCCGGCGAGGGCTTAACGCAAGAAGATGGTCCATAATTTTCACTTTGGTTTTTCCGTTTGGTAGGTGGTATGGCAAAAACTGATCCCGAATCTTTAGAAAAGCTGATTGAAAATTCCGTTTTGACAGAACCGTGTAGTACGGAGAGCACACGTAATCGGAGAGCGAAGATACTCTAAAAAAAGACAGCGTGTATGATTTTTTTCGGTTTGGATGCGGTGGTGTTGTTTGAAATTGAGGAATATTTGGAGCTTGTATGAAAGACCTTTTGCTAGCAAATAACCTTGTGCTAAATATGTTCATTAAGTTATTTGTTCATATACGGATTCTAGTAGGAAATGCAAACGATTTTAAATTTAATGACAAAATATCAAGTACGATTCAAATTGTATGGATGTTGAGGGTCATTTATGATCTTCTGCTTCCTTGGCGCATCGGTTTAGCCAATAAGACACTCCTAAATCGTATTCTTCGTACATTAATGCATTAATGTACATTAATTTATATATTTATCAGTGGTTCAACATTTATCTATTAACAGAATCTCATAAACTTGTGACACAAGTTTAGCAAACGTTCCACCAACTTGCCAACGACTCCGAAATATATAATTTAGTTTGGAACGCAACCGCGCCAACCACAGTGCGAACAACAGGAGCTTGTAAACCGAGCTAAAATAAGCTTTATTGACAGCATTCCAGCCCTGACGGCTAATACGTGGTCTGCCATCGAAGATCGATGCTAACCGAAACCACAACCGGGTCACTAATCCAACCGCCCAACCTCGGCGAACGGATTATATTGGTTTCTTTGGAAATAAAAACATACTCCCGTACATTCCATCGCCGGCACGAATAGCCAACAAATTCCAGCACGTCGCAGTATTTGCAGTGTTTTGCATGTGTTTTGCTCACTGCACCCTTGCTTCGGTGCGGCAGTCGAGAAAGTTGAGCGTTGAACATCGTTTTTCAATCGCGCTCATGCAATTTCCAGTGTTTCATACGACCTGGGCTGTGGAAGGATGCTGTTTACTTTAAAAATTTATTTCCACGTCACAACAGCGCATCCCGGCAACGGATACGTCGGGGCACGGAGGGTGGGTTGAGATGTTTTTTTTTTTGCTCCGCCGTTGTACCGATGTCAAATATCGATAGATATTGGGTATCGGCGACCGGCTACGGAAATTTCTGATGCACATCCTCCGTGCTCGACTCACTGGCACCTTGAGCACTAGCGGAAGGCATAGAGACGCACCGAAGAAGAAGATGTTGGGTGCCGTCCGGCACTAGCATAACTGTGCACTGTGCGCCATTTTGTACTACGATAACACCGTACGCTACCAGGATGGAAAAGGACAAAATGGATAAAAAAGACAGCGTGTATGATTTTTTTCGGTTTGGATGCGGTGGTGTTGTTTGAAATTGAGGAATATTTGGAGCTTGTATGAAAGACCTTTTGCTAGCAAATAACCTTGTGCTAAATATGTTCATTAAGTTATTTGTTCATATTATGAACAGTTTTTATGGACTAATCTGTTGCAAGCCTGTTCGAACATTTCACGACGTAGAGTGAAGAAAGCTTAATTGCGCTTTAAATGTGTTATTATAATTAGAATCGATGTTGTTTTGCTTATATAATATGAGTATAAAGTGGAAAATGAAATACATTTTATATTTAACGTATTTTAATCTTATAAATTAACTCATAAGAGAAGTATCTTACCTCCTACTACGCGACAGGTTAGTACAATGTCGTCACCTTCTTCTTTCGGTCCAAGCTTCGTGCTGTTCAACTGTTGACCCCACTGACTCAGAACGACCGGATGTTCTGGTAGGACTGTAAAATATGTCATGAGAGAAAGTGTAAGTAACACGATTCGATAGGTGATAACATTATATATATGAATTATACGTGAAAATCATTATCTCAACGTGTTTTATTTGTTACGTGTTAGTGTCTTGAGATATTTTATCTAAGCGTTTCAAAACAATTGATCCCAATTTTGCTTACATGTTTGCACAGTACACGCTATACTGTACTTTCCGTATTCATAGGTTCGTTCTCAACTACCATTACGCTGCCCGTTAAACAATGTAAGTGGAAAATAAAATCTCAGCCCAGCATTCCTCAACAAAACCTGCTGCAGCAAAACGGAACCGTACCAGTTGGAAAGTGCTAGTCAACTACCGTGGCCTGCTGCAATCGCAGATGGATAGCGGTCTGTGGTGAAACTTTTGTTTTTATGATCTAGTTCATCTACCGAGTTGCAGCTTCCCACGGCGTGATTCAGTATCGAAAGTAGGGGTGTAAAACACTAACAGTGACGGCTTGTAATTGAATCTCGGAAACCCAAATTAATGGGAAAAGTTTTTCACGCGCCGGTAAGGTGATTCGTACTTGACTTGAGACCACCGCAGGAACGCAGATCCATTGCGCGTTGATAGCAGGAGAGAGAAGGATAAACCGGTAAAAAATGGAACAGAAATCTCTAACGAAAGAAGAAACGAGACCAAAACAGTATGGGAGTGAAATATTGAACGAACTCCTCAACCTCGCGTGTCGGGTTAGCAGTAGTTCAGCATATTGGAAAAGCAAGGGGGCTAAAAAATACAAACATACTCCGTATGCCGTAACGTGCGATTCTCGGCGGACATCAGTCACGTCAGATTTCAACGCCGTATTATCGCAACAAACTGGCAAAATGGCAGTTGGCAAATAATTGCGCTACCTTGCGGGCCGGCTTCCCCCATGCGCACGACAAACATGTGAAGCATCGCCCGGCTGCGAAAAGTCCGTACCCAATCCCCTGCTCGGAAGTATTTGCGCATATGACCAGCGTCGGATTCAATTTCTCAATTTGGCCACATAAATTGATTTGATAACTTCTGTACAAACAGTTCATTCAAACTTGCTTTCAGCCTGTCCGTTGGGAATGTTTGCCGAGCATAGATTGCATCAAAGCCGGATTATCAACAGATTCGTTAGGGAGTGGCAGCCGAGTTGCATCTCGAGCCGGCGTCTAAAACGAGATAAGCCACTGTATCAACACACATAAATACACACTGGAGCGGTAGTGGAAGGCGCCGGGCGACGAAAAATCATCTTCGAACGCTTGTCGGTGGACCGTACGGTGCATCATTTGTGCTCCAGACCGTGCATCTCGTTAGGGTTGGAAAAAGCGAACCAATTTAAGCTCATTGAAAGTGTCACCGACAGGAAGCATACAACATTTATTCACTCCGTCCGGTGGCAGGGAGCGGGAAACTGCTTAAGCCAGCGAGAGGTAGAATTTTAAATCAATAAACAAAACGAAGATGCAGACGATTATTTGTGGAACTGGTTGTTTGACCATTCATTATCATATCTCCTGTAAATCGGTATGTACGATTCAATCGGAACGTGAGGGTGGTTTGCACAGTGTTTAGTTGCTGTTGTTCACTATGGGATGGTCACTTATTGGTAAGGAATTTGCTTTGAATTCTAATAAATCCATGTATTAAAGATACTGTTAAAAGCCACTGACATGCGTGCATGAAAGTGAGTTTAACAACTAATTACAATCCTGTTCCTGTCCAAAAACCTTACTCCTACTGGATGTTTTGCCCCGAGTGAAACGCAATTGGTCTAGTGTGCGTTGGTGTACACACCCGACAGGAGACTGTTGAACGGCACAAAGGACATTTTGATTTCCATCCCCACAGCGATCAATATACCCGATATCCTGTGGCGCTTCAAGGAAATAAAGCTAGCTAGTGGGGCAGGAGACAGGATTTGCATTTTCCCTTGCCGTGCCGTGGCGGGGTTGAAAGTGAATCGCGCTATTTGTGTGTGCAACGAGCGAACAAGTTTATTGGCTGGGATCGTGTTTGCTCCGCCGTTGTACCGATGTCAAATATCGATAGATATTGGGTATCGGCGACCGGCTACGGAAATTTCTGATGCACATCTTCCGTGCTCGACTCACTGGCACCTTGAGCACTAGCGGAAGGCATAGAGACGCGCCGAAGAAGAAGATGTTGGGTGCCGTCCGGCACTAGCATAACTGTGCACTGTGCGCCATTTTGTACTACGATAACATCGTACGCTACCAGGATGGAATAGGACAAAATGGATAAAAAAAGACAGCGTGTATGATTTTTTTCGGTTTGGATGCGGTGGTGTTGTTTGAAATTGAGGAATATTTGGAGCTTGTATGTTTTTTCGGAAATGAGCCTAAAATTATATGTGACATTATCATATCGACTCTTGTTTTGAACTTGACCTATGCGGCCCTCGTCTAAACAAATAATGTTCGATGATGAATTCCGGTTTATCTTACGCCGTTGCACCCCGACCTGGGCAGCATGCTCAAAGCATCACTTCAAAAACCTGTTTGAATGTTTACCGATCGAAAAGCCAGCATCCGCAGCGTCACCAACACCGACGCACGCGATGCGATGCTGCGATCGTGAAACAGCTGAGACATAGTACCGGTTTTTTCGGTTTTGGCAGTACGCTCGCATACGTGTCTGTCATTTCGTGCCGTGAAGAACACAGCTCTTCCTATGCGAATGCCGATTCTGTTGTTGTTGTTGAGCAAGTTTAGGAATGCTCTTGCGATTGTCGGTCCGTTCTTCTTGCCTGTTTTGTCTCCCCATCCGGTTAGTAGCTCGTACGGCTCGTGGTGCCTGTTTACGATATGGTTCGATGGTTCATGGGGGGTTCAGCGTAAAGAGACGCATCACGAGAAAAGCTCCATGCGGGATGATCGTCAAACCAAACTTGCCCCGTAAGTCAAGCGGAACGGGTCTTGCGGGCAGTCGGTTCGCTCCGTGGGCAGTGAGTGAGTGTTTACGGTCGGAGAAATTAGCGCGCAGAACAGAAAAACTGAGCGGCGTGAAGTGAAGCAGCGCTGCGGAGCGATGGAAACCACCAACGTCGTAAGTGGCACAGCGCACGGTGGCGGCGGAATATGGAGCAAAGTGAAACAGTTCATCACCATCGAACCGGTGATCGTTTTCTACATCTTCGGTGTCGTTTGTGGGACGGCCTTTAAAGTGTTCGAGTATGAGAAGGTATGAGGTCATGGGAGTGATATCTCCCGCCAAGAAGACGGTTAAATGTGCGTTTGTTTGTTTGTTGTAGGCCTGCGTCACAAAGCTGGGTGGATGTCTGCAGGTATGTGAGTTCTTCGCCCAGCTAGAGGATGACGATATATGCTCCGAACCGGATGACACGAACCGAACGCTGGCCGGCGTGCAGAACTTCACTGAGTTCCGCAACCTTGTTTGCGACGCACAGCAGAAAGCAACAAACGAAGTGGTTTTTCTCAACTCTTATCGCAGCATCATCGGTGAGTTGGGATACGGGCAACGCGTAAGTTCGACGTGGCATTGAATGTTTGTACATCTATTCGCGATAGTTGGAATAGTGCAAGCTGTGGTGCTTCTCTTTGCCGGGAGTTGGAGCGACCGTGTGGGACTCAGGAAACCATGTATTCTCGTGCCGATCGCAGCAGACATCGTGTCGTTCAGTGGTAAGCTTTGACGGATGTTAATGATCTTCTAATGATACTGTAATGACATCACGCTGTCGGCAGATCACTGCTATAAGGCAGATAATGATCATGGCTCAATCATCACCTTCATTAATCATTTCGTGACATGCGCATTATGGCGAATCACACACGGAACTGAGCCGGAACTTTGCCCTTTCAGTGTACATCTTCAGTGCGTATTTCATGCGCGAAGTTCCACTGGAGGTGGCAGGAATAGTGCCGAATCTGATCGTCGCCTTCAGCGGTGGTGTACCATTGGTAGTGACGGGTATCTACAGCTATTTGACCGTTTGCACGGATGAGAAAGATCGTACGTTCCGGTTCGCCTGCACGGCCGTCGTGTATGCCACTATACCGATCGTGGCCAACTTCTTCAGCGGACATCTGTTTAAGTACCTCGGATTTATCAGTAAGAGTCCAGAGAGAATCACAACAGAAAGCACTTTAAGCACACTTTGCGTTTCACTTTCAGAACTATGCGCTCTTTGCATTATCACGGACAGTATAGGCTTGCTGTACGGGCTGTTCATCCTGAAGGAACCGGTGGATGTCAAGGCCACCCCGTCGTCCACGCTGGTCAACGACGCGGAGGAAAAATCGCTCCAACCCACCGTACGCCAGCTGTTTGACATCGGTCTGGTGGTGGACTGCGTGAAGGTGTTTCTCAAAAAGCGTGACTTTAATTGCCGGAACATCCTGTACCTAACTGTGCTGGCGTACTTCATCAACTACGGTGCGCTCGGGGACGCGGAGTCTGCCGCCATCCTGGCGTACGTGCAGTTCAGCTGGATAACGAATCTCGGCACCTGGATATCGTACGATCTGCTAACGACCATGCTCGGCACCCTGCTGGCGATGGGCGTGCTGAGCAAACGGCTCGGTGTTTCGGATGCGATGATTTGTGTGTTTTCCGTGTGCTTTTCGTTGGTGGGCAAACCGATCATGGTAAGGCACGGTTCGTGCGAGTTTTCCCCCGCACGCCGGAATGGTGGAATAATTTAGCTAATTGTGCCTCCGGTGGATGCCGTTCGCCGTGCATGTTCCCGGTTTTTTTGCTCCCCTTTTCTTTTTCTGCTGCACTCCGCAGGCCGTTGCCGTCGCGACCCTGAAACCGTACCTGTACTACGTGGCCACCTCGATCGATGTGTTCGAGGGGAGCAAAATGATCGCAATCCGTAGCATCGTATCGAAGCTGGTCGGGCAGGACGAGATAGGTAAGTGTAATTGGCGGTAGCGTGAACGAAAATTGGTTCCGACAGTACTCCGGAAGGGTGAATTTATTGAGATGGGCAGTGGGTTTCGGCTGGATCCGCATTTATTTCACGCTCCGCTTTTTTTTTTCTTCTCAACTCGCTTCCATCGCAGGAAAAATGCTGTCCATACTGGGGATTGTAGATTCCGCACAGGTTGCCATCTATCCGACGATCTACAGCACGGTTTATTTGAAGAGCCAATCGTTCTTCATCGGCAGCGTGTTCCTGCTCAGCGAAGCGTTCCTGCTGGTCTCCCTGGGAATTTATGTGTAAGTTTTTAGTTGCCTCCCGGTGCCGACCAATCCGAATATTGTAATATGAGCGCCCGCTGGTTGGCGCCGCCCTACCACTGCCGACGCTGCCGCCGACGCTAGCACGACACCGCCGGCGATGAAGTTGATGATGGCTGGTTTCAATTTACCTTCGTTCCAGCGCGCTGTTCCTGATGTCCCGGCGATCGGAATATGATAAAACCAACGCGCAGTCATCCGGCAAGCAAGGAATCGATAATCCCGCAGTGGATATTACTGCACTTTGATGATTTTATCTGCATCCCGCGAACGTCAGCACCATCGCCTATCGGTCCCGGCTCCGGGGATGTTTGGAGACGGGGTGACATTTCGTTTGCAATGCAAAACGAGCAAGAAGCTGCGGTCTCGACGTGGGGGTGTAGGATGGGCAGGACAGGGGCCAGGGCAGGAAGGATGCGACTGATTGGACAGGAAATTATTATTTTCCCTCGGCGTACCGGGGCAGCAGGAAAAATATCGTATCGGAACGATAGATACGGGTGAGTGGAAAACGGCTTCAAAGGTGCACCATTAACCGTTCCTTATCTTATTATTTACCATCAACCGGTCGAGGATAGCAAAATAGCAAAGGGGGTAACTGTATGATAATTGTTTTTATACCGTACACCAACGCGAACCATAATCGTTTTAATTGCGCGCGATTCGATATGCTTCTGGTATTTTTCGACGAATCCGGAAGTGGTGATGTAAAAATTATCTCCTAATAAAATAGATGGGATTTTTCAGGTTTATTTGAACTTAAGAATTAGAACTAGAACAAAATCATAATCTCAATTTGTATTACTTAAATTTGGCGATACAAATAAAACTTGTACTGTATTAAACTGTATTAAAACAGTTTTAAAAGAAAACGCTATATTAGAAGAAAGAAAAAGTAAATAATAAGATATGAGCAAATAATAATTTGCTTTAAACATTTAAACTGCTCTCGATAAGTAGATTTAAACACTTCATCCATTAAAATGGCTTTCTTCTGGGTCTTTTCAACAAATTTCCAGGCAAGTTCATCATCATTCGCGCAAAATTATAAACTGGCTAAGTAGTTAAATTTAGATGGCTCCATTAGTGCAAAGATTCAATCACAATTCCCCAGCACAGAAAATCAAGCATGGCGTCGGTCGGTCGGTGATAGTTTGCAGACAGATATGACAAAATTTTACACCAGCATTAACACCGAAAGCAAGTCTACTCGGAAGACGCTCGGTTTGATTCACCGCTCTG
>KZ067161.1:32958-57048 GCA_002091845.1 Anopheles cracens | reverse complement strand
GAAAATTGCGGTCCTCTTGATGCACGGCGAAAGCCAATGGCGAGGTGAGAAGGAAAGAGATAGAATCGGTCCACTTTCACTTCGGCGCAACCCGTCTTGGCTGAACATACGCACGAACCTTATGCCGGCGGGGCGAAGGTGTGGAAAACTTTCGACAAAAGTCAACGACATCCACTCGTCCACTCGAGGCGGAATATTTAATTGGAGGCAAGAGTCATAGAAATAATTACATCGCCAGCACACGGTGAAGCGACGTTGCTCAGTTTTGCGTACCAGGCCAAGAACGAAAGGGGCATCAGACAAGAAGAAGAAGATGAAGACGTAGTAGAAAACTGAGAGAAAAATGAAACGTTTTCGCGTGGATTAGAGGACCTCACATAGGAAGCCGTTTGTATGAGCCGCTGAAGGTTTTAAGCTTTCAGCGCAATAGAAGCGTCCAATAGGTGTGAACAAGAGATCCTCATTGCTTCTTCACCGGCACGTAAGATTCGAGAACGGCAGATGCACTTGTCAGGGTTTTCCCTCTCTCTCTCTCTCTCTCTCTCTTTTCACCGCGCAGATAGCGGACCGGGCTATAGCGGGCTGAGTTTTTGTTTGTCACTCGTGCCTGCCTGCCGGCGAGGGTTTTTATGGGTGCTATGACGCGGAGCTAATAAAAAATTACGATATAAGATCGCGAGGGCGAACTTCATTCGCTTTTATTCGCTTGGCGCTTGGTGGCTGGGCAAAGTTTTCGGTGGTCTGTTTGATAGAGCTTTTTTCGGGCTTCGTGCGACGCGGTATTCTATTTCTGGTTCCGCTCATGATTAGCCATGAAGTGCGCGCAGCATACTTCTTAACGATTATTTGTCTCTGCAGACAGTAAAGCTGGAGAGAATTGATGACACCTGACATGCAGCGGCATAATGTCAGTGACCGTGGTGGATAGAGTTTACGACTCAAATGAAGTCTATACAGTATACAGTCAAGGTTTGTTTTTTTTTTCAAAGGTATTATAAATTTATTATTTTACCACCAGGAACGTTAACGTTTCGACGGGAAACTTTCCTTCGTGGCTTATAATTTTTTTTTTTTTTGCTGTGCAGTGTAGAAAATGTTGCCATAATGGATGTTCATTCATTCGCCTTGCGCTAAGTGCATTGTTTTAGCGGAGAATCTATGCATAAGTGATCGTAATATGAATGAAATTAAATATTAAAGCAGGAAGGACAGAAATTGCGATGTAATTGCACAGCGGGTACCGGGAAGTCATCAACGTTTCAAAGGTATTATAAATTTATTATTTTACCACCAGGAACGTTAACGTTTCGACGGGAAACTTTCCTTCGTGGCTTATAATGGTTGCCAGAGCATGTACAAGCAACAATACAGGCTTGGATCATAATTTCCCTTAAATGCTCGCAATAATTACCAAAATCAATAACAAAAGGAGACCGAATTAACCACCGCAACGCAGAAACGATTTGCAAATTAAATAAATAAAGGCGGAGCGCATTAACCCACCTCTTCCTTCCAGCCGATGATTAGTAGTTTGCATCCATTTAGCCAACCGGAATTAAGTCATAAACATGAAATTGAAGGCTAAAATGCTCGCGAGATTTGCCTCATTCATCAACACGCCTTGAGCCGGGTTTTGCTGTTTGCCTTGCCGTTGACAATCCGCCCCGTTGTCCCGGGGGAAGGGAGTGTATCGAGTGCGGCGTGGGAAGGAGAGCACTCCTTACCCGAGGCATGGCAGACTACTTATGCGTTGGATGGTGTTGGATGGTGGAGCGAAGGAAAAGAAACAAAACTAGGTGTCGAAGAAAACGGAACTAATTAGCTGCGGAACGGAACCGGAAGCGACTTAATTAAGAAAAATGATACCATATTCCCAAGAACCACTCCCCCGCATTCTATGCGCCTTCCTTTCGGGACCGTGAAGTCACCCGAGTATCCTTCATGGCGCTTCGCAGTTGAAGTAGCATAGGTACTAGAAGTTGGGTAGAAACTAGCATTTCATGCCGTACCTCATCTGTGCTGTTCTGCGATAAGTCATATTTTGTTTTGTTTTTTTTTTTTGCTGTGCAGTGTAGAAAATGTTGCCATAATGGATGTTCATTCATTCGCCTTGCGCTAAGTGCATTGTTTTAGCGGAGAATCTATGCATAAGTGATCGTAATATGAATGAAATTAAATATTAAAGCAGGAAGGACAGAAATTGCGATGTAATTGCACAGCGGGTACCGGGAAGTCATCAACGGGATGATATTATTGTTCAGTTCATTCATGGTTTAAATTATTTTTCATACAAGAGATAGGCAATAGATTGAACATTCCGGTAATTTTACCAGAGGAACTATAACATACTAAATTATAACTCTTATATAATTGAGAGATGTGAATATACTTAATTTTTTTTTGAAAATAACGAGAATCGCACAGCATTTTTCTTCTTGATAATAACTAAGAAGTTTATTTAAAGTTTACTAAAATTATTAATATAGCTGATGAAATGGAATCAACAATGGTCCTATAATTTGTAAAGATTGACTGATTGACTGATTTGTAAAGACTCCATTGAAACACGTTGAATGTTCAAGCTATCCCATTGTTTTATGAAATAAGGATAAACTAACCGAATTGGATCCAAAACTAAGATCATTAATATGCTTAATATGAAATATTTTCCAATATTTGCAAAAAAAAACTTCTAAATCTCTTTAAGGCAGCAGTTTTTTGTGTGAAAACCTTATAAGTACTTTATATTTCACTATGTTATAAAGACACTTTTCATGAATTGTCCATTTAAAATCAAGTTAATTGAATTAATTGAAATGATGATTATGCTTCTTTCTTATTTAAAAAAATGGATCATTTAGTTAAAGTATGTGGAATATTTTACGAAATGATTTCTTCTTGCTTGCCACAATAGTTTTCTTCGGCATAAACTTTTGCATATCTTAGACTTAGACATGATTTCCATTGCTGAATAGCTAGTGCTGCACACGGAAGGACGGCACAGTTCAAATACAAACCTACTACTTGGGATATGCAAATCGATCGATCTTGAAATCAACTAGTTATTGGCATGAGCATTGGAATGAAAATCATAAAAAATTCTATTCGTACCATAATGGTTCACTAGAATATTTAATTATATTAAAATACACTTAACAAGAAAATTCCTATCGTAAATTAATGCCACATTTTGATAACTTCGATACAGATAATAGCAATATACACGTGACACCACATGCTAAGAAGTATCAGAATTTTCGATTAATTATGATGCTGACTTGCATATAAATTTGCACCAAGTGTACAACTAGTTAATGGTAATTTGCTTGCTAGTATTTGATTATGCCTTAATAAAGCAATTGTTGTTATTGAGAGCTACCTAACGATTATTTCCGATTATGGGTAAGATTTGCTAAATGTATTCGCACTTCCGCTATCGGGCAGCCATCTAAAGCGGCGTAATTCCTCAAGGATCTACCATTCTTCCAAGGAGAGTGAGAGCGAGAGTTATGAATTTTTCATACCGTGTTGATTGATACCTGCCGGGAGCGCCCGATGCCGATGCTTTGACATGATGGTGGCGTTATTCCGTTTGCCACACGCCGACGGGCGGTAAGCTTATACACATCGCTAATGTACCTGCGAGAACGTGAGCAGGTGTGATGGGTTATGGTAAAACAGAGTGCGTCGGCAGCGATATGCTAATCATCGCCATCAGGCTGTCGATTGGCGAGAGGTGTCGAAACGGGCAACTGCTGTGCTTCCAGCAAATGGACTTTCTCAGGCGCACGTTCCCGATAGGACACCACTTTCGTATTCTTTCGCTTTAATGCAATCGTTGGCGGGCAAGCGTCGATCCCATCGATAGGTGGCTCAACAGCGCGCTAATGACGAGCATTCGTTTGTGTCGTTGTTTCAATTGTCAATGTCTTCCGACAGCGAGGAAGACCCCTGTCGTAACGGAAGCACGAATTTAATTCACCAAAACTCGAATGAATTAAATTCTCAATTTTCCCCACCACCGGCACAAGCAGCTATAGCGCAAATATTTGCTTATGCAAATGCCGGTACGGCTGCGTACAATGGAGGAACCTCCGCGTACAGCGGTTACTGCGAAGCGGGCGCGTCATTTTGTCTACGGTACGGGAACAAATCAATATTTGGGGAAGCGTGAAAATCCGATTGTTCCAGAGGACCGACCAATTCAACTCTTAAGAAATGGTTGCGCTCGTTACCGATTCAGTGGACATCAGACAAAGTGAGGTCGTAGAGTGGGTTGGCTTGCCTGAAGAAGGGTACAGACATTAAGTGAGACATTCAAATGAAGTTGGTGAATAATTGATAATACAAGCTTGTCTATTAATGTTGCAGATTTCCAGAAACTGCCATATTGTAATATGGTGTAGTTCATATTTCTGCTTCATACTTCATACTTCAGATCTCACGTTAAATTCGTTCGAACTATATACTGCAACTCATTCCTTTTCTTTCGGGCTTAATGTCATTCTATCATGTTTGGAATAAATTTTTCTAAACAAAACTCAACACAACAAAACCCTGGTGAGCGCATTCAAGGTGCTGGCTTAATTTGACACTTTGCCGTAGTGCCCGACCCGGCTGTCCGCTGCTGTTGGCGACGGAGGTTGACGAGTTTATCGATCCTGCGGAACGCTACATCAAAAGTGATGGAAAACAGTGGCTGTCCGCTGCTGTTGGCGACGGAGGTTGACGAGTTTATCGATCCTGCGGAACGCTACATCAAAAGTGATGGAAAACAGTATAAATTAGCATCCAGCACGGTGTCAGAGCCGGACGGTCACGTGATGGTGTTCCACATTGCTGTGTATCAGTACCGCGCCAAACCACCAGGAGCTTTCGGGGGGAGACAACAGCAAGAGCCTGCACGCTTTCTCACAGGTGTTCCAAGGAGCTCACATTTCCAGTAATCAAGCCAGGGTCAATATGCGAAATTGGCCAAAACGCCCCGGGAGGGTTTGGCCGGGAAGGTGGTTGGTTATCAAGAAAAAAGGGTTGTTTTTTGGGGGAAGCTAATTTGGTAGTGCTCGGGGAAGTTTGGGGTAAATAAATAAGCTCTACGAAAAAATGCCCTAATTTTCGTGTGGAAATGGCTTGTGTTCGTTACGAAGACAAATTGTGTCGCATTATGGCATTAAATAAAAAATTAGCCCAACTCTACAAACTAAACAGTTTCAAAATGCAGTACGTATATGTAGTTCGATAGTTTGGGAGTACCAGTATCGTTTCAAACCGTCTTTTCCGATCTTCCGACGCATACATCTGCAAACTAGAGGTTTCGCACGGCGGTTCGCCATTTCAAACCCCTGTTTTCCGTACATTCAAGGGTCCCGCTGTGTAATCGATGGCCTTGCCCGGTGGTCACGTGTGGGCGCCGTAAATGCACAGCCCACCCATCCGGAATGAACTGATACTAACAAAGCCGAACGGCGGAACCGACTCCAAAGGTGCGTTTGGGTCAAGTAAGCAAAAATAAAATATACGCCGTACTGAAAATTTATTACTTCACCCGAAGCCGATCATGGGTGGACGGGTTTTCTTCGGTTTGTTTTCCCCATTTTCCGGCCGGGCAAATCGTTAAACCGGGGGATGCGGCTGGTGCGACCGATGGAGCCGGCCATAAATAACCTTCCTAGCCAAAAACCGAAAGCGAGCGAGATGAAAAGGTTAGCGTAGCGGGTAGACAAATAAAAACACGGCCCACAATACTACAAAGCACACACCTCACACGGCCCGATGCCGGCCGTGTGCCGAAAGTAGCTGAAAATCTTTCACAACCCACTTGACAACACCCATGCTTTGGGTTGATCCATATTCGATTTCTTTCGGCCCCGCCGCTCGCTCACTTTTCCTCTCCCTGGCGTACCATTTTACATCGCTTGTAATGGGAGATGAGGGGTGTGTGTGTGCCTGCGTATGTGGAAAGTGTGATAAATGGTGTGCGGTTCCCGGCAGTCCCGAAATTGACGAAAACATCACGGTGCGAGGAACCGAGTGGCGGCAGCGAAAACGGCGTCAATGTGTTGGATGGCACGGTGGCATACGAGGAAGAAAAGGAGAAAAAAGGGAAGGAAAAAGCGGAAACGATCAAAAACACGGTCCGAGTTTGAGAAGTTGAGCGTGAGGGGTTTTTTTTGGGGCGGTAAAAATCACATTTCCTGAAGTGTTATGTTTTAAAAAGATGGAGTAAAAATTTTGTAATTCAACCGTTTAGAAAACATTGCGCGTGTGAAAGTTGCAATGTGTTTCACTGTTTTCCGCTAGCGAGCAGCGGTTAAAATTAGTTTAATGTTTTTAGGGCAGCGCGTGGAGAAACCTCACTCCGGGGTAACATATTTACCTGTATATCCAGCGTGGCGGGATCGGTGTCGGTGTTGAAGTGGGCTCTGGGACCGAAAATCTCCGGTGCGGACCAGTGGCGAGCCTGCTGTAAAGGTTTCCCCCGTACATCGAAGCTGTAAAGAAGAGGATAAAGATTAAAGAAATAACTCTCTACATCTACTCTACATTCTATAAAGAAGGTTAAAGTGATGGAGTTTAATTATTTTATTTATTATTTTACCATGATATATGATATAATATATAATATATGATAATATATGATAATAAATGTATTCTTTTTTAAATTGAATAAAAAAATAATATGATAGGTGTGTTGGAAAATCTTTCACATGATTTTATCTATTTTCGTTTTTTCTGTATTTACAAACTTTACTATTTAAAGGTAAAAATTATTATTCCCTACTCGTTGAAAGCTATTCTATATTCAAATTTTAGCATATTTGTAAACAACAGAAACAACCAACATAAATTGTCATTTTCGATCACTTCTCAACATTAACGTGAACTTTCTCTTAAGATGTGGAACCAGAGACGTTCTGCTGTTTACCAATGTGTAAACTGGTTAATTGTTCCAGCATAGTGCTAATTAAATAATATACATTGACTGCTTGGTTTTCACAAATTTGATTGTTTTTACGGTTATGCAGCATGGACGATCCAGGCCCAGGAGATTTTAACTTACAACCTGTGGTGTAGCAGTCCAGAAGCTTCGAACTTGAGCCATACGACCCTCCTACAGCTACAACCATGTGAGACTAATTGCCGTCTTTCAGCTTGTTTTGATTTGCGCGAATCAAAAGTAGTACCGTGCACTATTGCGGTAGCTCACCTTACTGGCACATGGTAAGTGATTTCTCCAGTTTAACCTCCCTGCTTTATCACACCGTTCGTAAAGCAGGGAGGCAATGTTCACTCAACCTGCCCGTGCTGTAGGGTGTAGAAAATTCCTGCGCGCGAGCAGAGAGTAGCATCATTATGCTCGCTACCAGGTTGTCCCCGCTGCTGTCGGCTGCTGAAGGGAAGGAACTTGCCCCAGCGCTCGTTAGAAAACGATGGCTTAATGGTGGAGCAATTAAGAAACGTGTGTATGAGAATGGCTTCACTTTGATGACACTAATTGCTAAATAAATTTATTAAAACTTTATCGTTTCTCCGGTACACGCTGGCGCTCTCGGTGCCCCCTATAGTTGGTGGTGACAGCCACGGTGACTGGGCAGTCGTTGGTTGGTGGTGTTATCGGTAGGGATAACCTTTCAGGTTGATGGGTGTGCGGAAAGTGGCCTGATAAGCGTTGCTTAGGTTTAAAGTATTGCAGATCGCTTACGCAAATAGCTGCTAATTTTCGGAAACTTTTGAATGTTAGAATAAAGCACTGGAGGCATTTTTTTCTTGTCTAGTTGCGATTGTCACAACACTACGGAAAGTGTACACAACATTTTTTATGCAATTTTAAAGACAATACGTTTTTTGGAATGGAGACGCCCAGTAGCGTGTACAAAAATATTCGTACTTTCGCGATTCGGCCCAGTTAAGTTGGCAAGCTAGTATTCACAACACATTTGTATTTCCAGGCACACAAATGAAAAGTATTCCCTCCGACTAGAACATTTCTAAGCCCACCCGTACGTCAAGACGAAAGAAGTGAAACATATCAACACGCTGGTGACTTTTATCTAAAACTTTTCGACAGCACTCGGCAACGGTTAAACCGGTACTCTGTCGGCTGCGTGAGTGCTGCGAATGGTTCGTTTCAGCTTGACGCGTGTTGCTACAACGTGTGACACATATTAACGTGTTTCGCATTCGCCGTTGAAAAGAGTGTTATCAGTCAACGTATCACGGCGCCAGTCGAGCCCGGCCTGATCTCGGATGGCGCACGGGCGCAGAACCGTACAAAGACAGTTGATGACGTTTATTAAATGATTTATGTTGTTCCGGAAATGTTTACGCAGTCGCTACTGCCGCTACCGGTTGAGCGTTATGGCGCGTTTGTTTATGGCGCTGGAATTCGGCTGACGAGCGCCTATCGGGTGAAACGTGAACGAAAAATGGCCGACCGTTTTGAGCCGTTCCGAACGTGGGAGCCATGATGAGTGGGTAATTTGTTTCCCGTCGGCGCTGTTTCGAGATGCCCTGAATTGCGAAAGTCGGCAAGTCGAACGCAAAGAAAGAATGATGGATGAGTGAAGCGGTGTGCTGTAGGTATCGTCAGTTTTCGTTCGGTTACGGGTTTGGGGTAAATGCGCGGGTCGGCGAAAGAGCCTCCCCGTACACTTGATGTGAGATAACCTGGACACATGCAAGACGGTGCTTCACGAGACTTAAAAAAAACAAACAGCCATACACATTCTCACACACAGTTCAACCGAGCATCCATGGATCCAGTGATTGATGGTTGTAATAAGCAGCAGGCGGCACATTATAGGTAAGGAACAGCAATATGTGACATTGTGGGTATGAGAAGGTGAAAACAGTTTTAACAGTTCAACTTCAACATAGCAGTGAGAAAGTATTTTTCCACCAAAACAATATGTCCAGATATATAGGTATATTTTTTTAAAATACTCGACATCGTATAACATTGTATATAAAAACAATCCCGCACTATAAAAACATATAACGCTCTCTAAGGTAACTTGATCGTAAAACTTGATAACAAATCTTCCGCGTACATATGCTTACTCGAACTCTACCATACACGAGCCTTCAAGTTCTTACCGCATCGCTTGAATGCACAAAATATTCGACCAGCTCAAACCGTTGAAGGAAGCTCAATTTGTAAGGAGCATGAATAGTCGACATAAAAGCACGGCACAGGAATGTGCCGTGAGTGTTTGCGAAGTCCGTTTGGTAAGATATTTGCAAAAAAAGCAACAAGTTATTCACCATAACCGTTACCTTTCGGACATTCGCTTCGGCTTCATGTTTAGAATTTTCAACCAATTTGGATCGGAACATTCCTTCGTGCAGACGCTCGTTTGTTGCGCTCACGCTGAATGGAAAGCTCATTACGGAGAAAATGAGCAGAAAAACGGAATGCTCAACAGCGTACGCTGGCCAGCACAGCACGGCAATTGCGCTGTAATCGCCGGGCGAAACGCCACGAAATGCGATTCAGGCGCGAGTGCGCCGAGTCGTGCATTCAATACGGAGCAATCAAAGCTCACATGAAACTTCGAGAGACCTCCCGCAATAGAATAATGTGCCTTAAATCGGTCGATCGTTTTGATAAACTTAAAGTCGCCTTCGGGCACGGCGCGCTCTAGCGGCGGAAGAAGCAGACCGTGGGCTTGCCGTGCGTCGACGTGGGGCGAAAACAGACGTCGCAGAGGACAAGCAGTAATGGAAAGCATTTCATGGTTCCGTCGAATCACAGTGGGGCAGCTTTCTTACAATCCTTTGTTCATGGCAAAATTCTTGCGAGGCATTTTCGCTGTTCTGGAGCAAACGCAGCACGCTCCGCCGTGCTCGGTGGAATGCTCTGATAAGGATTTGTGATGAACAATATTAATTGTGTTTCCGCACGAATCTTCATTGTTTAACAGGGCAACATTCGTTGGGAGGGCTTAGCATTGGGTTAGCTTTTTGTTTGTTTGCTTTCTTTTTGGCATGGACCATATAAGTTAAGTACTTGCGGACTTACAACCTGTGGTGTAGCAGTCCAGAAGCTTCGAACTTGAGCCATACGACCCTCCTACAGCTACAACCATGTGAGACTAATTGCCGTCTTTCAGCTTGTTTTGATTTGCGCGAATCAAAAGTAGTACCGTGCACTATTGCGGTAGCTCACCTTACTGACACATGGTAAGTGATTTCTCCAGTTTAAACTCCCTGCTTTATCACACCGTTCGTAAAGCAGGGAGGCAATGTTCACTCAACCTGCCCGTGCTGTAGGGTGTAGAAAATTCCTGCGCGCGAGCAGAGAGTAGCATCATTATGCTCGCTACCAGGTTGTCCCCGCTGCTGTCGGCTGCTGAAGGGAAGGAACTTGCCCCAGCGCTCGTTAGAAAACGATGGCTTAATGGTGGAGCAATTAAGAAACGTGTGTATGAGAATGGCTTCACTTTGATGACACTAATTGCTAAATAAATTTATTAAAACTTTATCGTTTCTCCGGTACACGCTGGCGCTCTCGGTGCCCCCTATAGTTGGTGGTGACAGCCACGGTGACTGGGCAGTCGTTGGTTGGTGGTGTTATCGGTAGGGATAACCTTTCAGGTTGATGGGTGTGCGGAAAGTGGCCTGATAAGCGTTGCTTAGGTTTAAAGTATTGCAGATCGCTTACGCAAATAGCTGCTAATTTTCGGAAACTTTTGAATGTTAGAATAAAGCACTGGAGGCATTTTTTTCTTGTCTAGTTGCGATTGTCACAACACTACGGAAAGTGTACACAACATTTTTTATGCAATTTTAAAGACAATACGTTTTTTGGAATGGAGACGCCCAGTAGCGTGTACAAAAATATTCGTACTTTCGCGATTCGGCCCAGTTAAGTTGGCAAGCTAGTATTCACAACACATTTGTATTTCCAGGCACACAAATGAAAAGTATTCCCTCCGACTAGAACATTTCTAAGCCCACCCGTACGTCAAGACGAAAGAAGTGAAACATATCAACACGCTGGTGACTTTTATCTAAAACTTTTCGACAGCACTCGGCAACGGTTAAACCGGTACTCTGTCGGCTGCGTGAGTGCTGCGAATGGTTCGTTTTAGCTTGACGCGTGTTGCTACAACGTGTGACACATATTAACGTGTTTCGCATTCGCCGTTGAAAAGAGTGTTATCAGTCAACGTATCACGGCGCCAGTCGAGCCCGGCCTGATCTCGGATGGCGCACGGGCGCAGAACCGTACAAAGACAGTTGATGACGTTTATTAAATGATTTATGTTGTTCCGGAAATGTTTACGCAGTCGCTACTGCCGCTACCGGTTGAGCGTTATGGCGCGTTTGTTTATGGCGCTGGAATTCGGCTGACGAGCGCCTATCGGGTGAAACGTGAACGAAAAATGGCCGACCGTTTTGAGCCGTTCCGAACGTGGGAGCCATGATGAGTGGGTAATTTGTTTCCCGTCGGCGCTGTTTCGAGATGCCCTGAATTGCGAAAGTCGGCAAGTCGAACGCAAAGAAAGAATGATGGATGAGTGAAGCGGTGTGCTGTAGGTATCGTCAGTTTTCGTTCGGTTACGGGTTTGGGGTAAATGCGCGGGTCGGCGAAAGAGCCTCCCCGTACACTTGATGTGAGATAACCTGGACACATGCAAGACGGTGCTTCACGAGACTTAAAAAAAAACAAACAGCCATACACATTCTCACACACAGTTCAACCGAGCATCCATGGATCCAGTGATTGATGGTTGTAATAAGCAGCAGGCGGCACATTATAGGTAAGGAACAGCAATATGGGACATTGTGGGTATGAGAAGGTGAAAACAGTTTTAACAGTTCAACTTCAACATAGCAGTGAGAAAGTATGCTCTTTGTCAATCCCATTTCGGTGGTGTTTCGATCGTCTGATGACATTTAAATCTTTTAATGTAACAATGACCCCAATGACAATGATAACGATGTCTAGATTATTGGTTGGTGTTCACACTTGTCGCGATGATTTTAAGATGGCTTACAGTGTGTCAATAATTATGGAGTACATGCAAACGAAGTAGAAGTAGCATTGGAAATAACAGCATCATGTTCAACCATTCAGCACATGTTGAGCAAGTGAAACCAATTTTGAGTAATGAGAAATTGTTTGTAGGTTTCGTAGAGTGACATTGGGATAATCTCACCTCTATATTAAACCCCACAAGGTACACATGTCAGCGCGGCGGTGTAATATCACCGTTAATATGCGTTTAATTTGCGCTTCAACATGAAAGCTTACATGTGATAAAATAAGAAAGACATCCCAAATTGCGCTACATACAAGTTGCAAGCCACACGCTTCCTTCTATCGCTACACGCAGCGTTGTGTGTGTGTAGCAAAATTGTCTTTTATTTAGTTAAAGTGTCCCGTTTACCTTCCAGCATCACTCGACACACGTTTGCGATTCATTAAACTCTAAATTCATTTCATGCCATTAAACCAATCTTTTAATGTTATTTTCGAGCTCCCTCTTCCGTCGCTAGGGTAGGGTGGAAAACCAAAATAGCCAGGTGAAAGCAAATTTACCATTTCCATTTAAGTACCCTGCAGCCTGGCGGCACCGTTCGGGTCGGGTTTGACTCACTTGCTCACATTAATATTGACACTCACGCGTCCCTGCCGAGCCACGGCACGGAGTGTAGGCACCCTCGGCACAGCCCTGGTGTTGGTATGAAAATGTTACCATCCTCCTTGCCGTAATGTAGATAATCGGCTGGGAAGAACAGGTGTGTGGGCTGGCCTGGGACACGAATGGAGCGGGTGGAGAAAGTATAATTTTAAACTGAATTAATTTGGCAATATATTTTACGAAGTTAGTATATTGTTAAACTAAAAATAAGAATGACACTGAAAACATAGTAGATTTAAGTCCTTAGGCTTCAAACTACAAAGTACAATGAATATCAATACATATGAAATATTTTTTAGCAATCAGTACTTCTGGCAACAATAGTGATTGGTGAAAAACTCCTTTAAAGATCTCTTCATTCAACAAGATACATAACGGTGTTTTTATCTATTATGTCATATATTTTTTGTTGTTTTTTGTGAGTTGCAGATTTTCGTCTTATTACAAGTCGCACCGGCAACGTATGTATGTTGTGAAATTGAAGCACCGCTTATACCAACACTTTGTACTCATGCAACATATTTTAAAACAATGTCTATTCAGTTATTTTTCAATAATCACAATGGCTTTAAAGTTGACCTAATAACATCTAAAAGTTGGAGAGGCAGTTCTGGTTAGGAATATCGTTCAATCGAAAGTTCAATTAAGCATCGAATGAAAAGCTTAACTTCAACAATCAATTGAATAATATAAGAAGCCCTAGAGTTCAGCTTTTATGTGACGTCCCGCAGACGAATTAGCAGCTTACCGTCCGCATTCTTACCGTTTTGCTTGATAGTCCGTATGAATGGTAGACCACAGCTTTGAAAGATGCAATTCGGAACTGTTTCACCAGAGCGTCCGCTCACGAACGCGGTGTGTTGCACCACATTATCATTATTTTTCTTTGATTATCACAGTAAATTGAAGAAAACATTCTTCAGCGCTGCAAAGACACCGCTGCTGTGGTTGCCGGTGCGAGAAATAAAGTGAAGAGAAACTCCTCCACCGAAAGATTTCGACAGCCCATCGGGTAGCGCGCGAAGTTCTCACCGTAGCACTCGGCTGCGGTTACGCGCTTCGCTTTTGTTATGTTTTAATTATGTAAATGTACCATAATCTCCTGCAGAGCAAGGATTATAGCGTTGACTTTGTGCTTCAAAGGGCAAACCCGCGGGAAGGGAATGTCACCGTCGAAAAACCGAGTCGCGAGCGCAATTGACAGGCGCTAGACGTCGCGAACGATTCCTTCCCGTGTGGAAGCGAGCACGGTCACGCTCCGCAGAAGACAAAGGCGTCATCTGACGGAGAGGTAAGGAATATGAATGGTAACTTTAGCTCAATCCTGCTACGGGGTTTGCTGAGCTCTTTCGGTCTGGGCGGTCCCCTCTACACGTGGCTCACGTTGCCGAAAGAGGAGTCCATTGGAGACGGTGCGAATTTTACGCCGGCTGGATTGTCTCAGGTGGTATGAGAAGATCGAGAATGGCGTTGGGCGCTGCGAAAAAGAAACCGTAAACAGCACGGACCCATCGAGAACCGGATCGGTTATGTTAAACCAACCGATTACAACTACTCTGCGGTTTTCACGGAATGCTTTACCGCGCGCTGTAAGCAAAAGTGGCGCCGGGGGAGCGATTCCACCTTCCCGGCCCGAGATGGCTGTATGACTTTTTCCGGCATGGAAAGCAGCTATCGATTTCTACCCGTCAACGTGTTGATCCGGCGCTGTTATGATTGTTGTCGCACGGGTTTGAAGTTTACTGCTGGCGGCTTAGCTCTTTGTCAATCCCATTTTGGTGGTGTTTCGATCGTCTGATGACATTTAAATCTTTTAATGTAACAATGACCCCAATGACAATGATAACGATGTCTAGATTATTGGTTGGTGTTCACACTTGTCGCGATGATTTTAAGATGGCTTACAGTGTGTCAATAATTATGGAGTACATGCAAACGAAGTAGAAGTAGCATTGGAAATAACAGCATCATGTTCAACCATTCAGCACATGTTGAGCAAGTGAAACCAATTTTGAGTAATGAGAAATTATTTGTAGGTTTCGTAGAGTGACATTGGGATAATCTCACCTCTATATTAAACCCCACAAGGTACACATGTCAGTGCGGCGGTGTAATATCACCGTTAATATGCGTTTAATTTGCGCTTCAACATGAAAGCTTACATGTGATAAAATAAGAAAGACATCCCAAATTGCGCTACATACAAGTTGCAAGCCACACGCTTCCTTCTATCGCTACACGCAGCGTTGTGTGTGTGTGTGTGTAGCAAAATTGTCTTTTATTTAGTTAAAGTGTCCCGTTTACCTTCCAGCATCACTCGACACACGTTTGCGATTCATTAAACTCTAAATTCATTTCATGCCATTAAACCAATCTTTTAATGTTATTTTCGAGCTCCCTCTTCCGTCGCTAGGGTAGGGTGGAAAACCAAAATAGCCAGGTGAAAGCAAATTTACCATTTCCATTTAAGTACCCTGCAGCCTGGCGGCACCGTTCGGGTCGGGTTTGACTCACTTGCTCACATTAATATTGACACTCACGCGTCCCTGCCGAGCCACGGCACGGAGCGTAGGCACGCTCGGCACAGCCCTGGTGTTGGCATGAAAATGTTACCATCCTCCTTGCCGTAATGTAGATAATCGGCTGGGAAGAACAGGTGTGCGGGCTGGCCTGGGACACGAATGAAGCGGGTGGAGAAAGCATCAGGTTCCTGCACCGTCATCAGGTTCCCAAACGTGTGTGTGTGTGTGAGAGCTTCGGTTGGAGGACATCTTCAAGAGAGTCTATACATCCCGTCACATCTTCATAGAACGTGGCAGCTCATTCATATTTCGCTTCCTCTTTGGGTTTGCTTGTATTTTCCGTGTGGCGGCGCACCTCGTGCTGCTGACTGTCTCGTTCCTCTGGGTGGTGCGGTGGTGTTGGGCTTTTGTCGACAGGCATTCTGAAGCGACCGCTTAAAGAACCATCAGCCTTTTCAGCAGCTTTTCGTTCGCGCGAAGAGTGTCCGGGTCGGGTGTGTGAGCAGGCAGGCGGAATCGATGGAAAGGGGGAAAGAAAATATCGTCCTTAACGTGAAGAATGTGACACTCTCTCTTTCTCTAGTGCACTCGTCTAGCCTATGTTGATTTTCGTCTGGCTTAAGGAACATCGCGACCATCGTGCATGTGCAAAGGTAGAGCACGAACCGGCAGGTCCTTTCATTTGGGTGTCCCGGTGGGAACAGTGAACGACATTAACGGCGCAATGTGACGTATCCTTTAGAGATGATGGTGTACACATGCTTACACAGCTTCGGTGGTCTGGGCTTGGGCCAAAGGTTTCGCGGTCGACACATTTGGGGAACAGTGCTCGGAATCATTCCCATACATTGTAAATTTTACTTAAAATGATTCATATTTAGTATGAAAATATTAACATAAAGATGTCCCGGATTCACTCTGAGAACCGAAAGATTCGTTCAGTTACATAGTTATATAGCAAGAGCTCACTGAATGTTACGTCAAAAAAAATTATCAAGATTTTCTACCAATCAGTACACAGGCAGTATTCCTTCTCACGTTTCCAAAAGCCTTCAACCCAGGAGGGACTCAACACAATTTTCATCGCAGCTTTAATACAAATAGGGAGCGAAGAGGATAATATGCGCAGCGTTCGTGAAACGGTGGAGAGCAAGAAACGTGGAGGACATCGTCAATTTTGCATACATACCTATTTACACTCTACTCAAGCGCACTGTACACAATTTAATCCCCATTTAAACGGTTTATTGCATTCAACGTTTCGGGCGCTTAAATTAGGACATCTTTGAAGTACTGGAGCTGTACGTGGCTGGGGATATGGGTAAGTGGAGTAAACATAATCAAATTAAATTCGTAGCATAGTTGGGAATGACGTGACCAAGGAACGTCTCGTATCGTCAAGACCAAATTGTTTTTATTTCATAAAGAAACAACACCAAATTGACGAGTGTGTCTGCATTGCAAATGGGGATTTTGATGGATTGCACGAAGTCGCAATGAGGGTAGGAGAGTTTATTCGCCTCTTTGGGTAGAATGAGTATCCAAGATGCTTGAAGAATTTAATTTTAAAGCCATTTTAAGTAATTTGCCTATACTTTTTTCGTTTCCTAGCACATCCGTAGAATAATATAAAAATATCTATAGATCAACATCTTCATTAAGGCATAGTATTGAGTTATTAAAAATGTGACGAAAGGCAGAAAACGGACCGATAGCTTGAAGCTTAAGCAAAAACTTGAAACTTCTTAGGGTCAGAAGAGAAGTGCTTTCTCAAGTACTTATTGTCAGAATTTCACTCAGAACATTAGTTAACTATGTTATTCAGAGTGCATAGCAGAAACAGGGTAAAAGCGTAAGAAAAAAAGACAACATTGCTTAGCAACTCAATGATAAGGCTTGACCAAGCAGCGTTGGTCAAGGATGTAGCTAGGCATTCGGTGAACTACAGTCCATTATGTCGTTCCAACAATCCTCGGTGTGGTGGAACGGCCGCCGATTGGAGGATGGAATACGTCGTTAGCGTTTGTGCGGTGCGCCTTTGCCAACGTACGCGCTTCGCTAATGGTCTGAAGGGAGGTTTGCTGCGAATAGGGCCAATCGGTGTCGCGACCGAGACGATGGGGTTGCAGTAAGGGAACGACATTTGCATCACTACAGTGAAGCATAAATTAAGGTTCCTGTCGCCACTTGACAGGGTACATAAATCGTTAACAAGCAACCTGTTGCCAGCTGAAGTGGATTGACGTCTGGAATGGGCATCTGCTGTGGCCTGTGCGACTGTAATCCACAACGACTGTTGCACTCATGATGAATAATATCATGCGAGAAACGAGGATGTTCAAAACATTGGAATATATTTGCAATCGTTGTGAAGTAAATATAAAAATTTACGCTAGTAAAATAGGCCATTTGTGGGAAGCATGTTTTATAGGTGCAAAAAAGGTTTCAAGAACATGTGACTATTGTGGTTTAATAGCTTTGAACAGTCATGACACGAATCATTTTCAACTTATTATCTTGTAGCATTTTGGCCATCCATATTGATTCCATACCAATGCTTCAATTTCATATAATTTGATTATAGAACAATGTGCGTGCAACATGTCGGAAGAAGAGATAGAGAATATGAATTGATTGCCTACTGCCGCTAATGGCAAAAAGTTTGATCGTTTCAAATATTTATTCGAAAATAACGCGAACACAACACGACAAATGTGGTGAACGTGTCGTGAACGGTTTTATCGTAACCAAGACACCGTCCCGGCGAGGGATCTCGAAGTGAGCGCACGCACAGTCCCTTTGGACACAGATTCCAACTAATGCCTGTTACGTATGAACGAGACGCTTTTTCTTCAAAAACCGGCTATTCTCGATGGGCACGTTTCAAATAATCCCTTTAGGGTAATGGTTGAATTATGTCGCGCTACGTGCGTCGATTGGCCCGGGCTGCTCGTACCTCACCCTTTCCAGCGAAAATTGTTAGTCTCAAGTCTCCTGCCGTTGCCGGGCAATTTGGGAGGGGAAGAAAAATTGAAATAAATGTACCCAAAGTATGTAGGGTATTGAAGTAGGCGAGAAACTGAAAACAATCCACTTTTGAGTCGTGCTCAGGTAGGCGCGCGAGTACTTCATTTTCAAGGTATGCTTACGGAAAGCAACAGCTGGATGGAGCTACTATCGAATAACAACAGTCTATCTTCTCGGAGTGGATGTGAGAATGAAATTCCACTGAAGAAAATTATGTTCTAATCTCCGGAGATACGGCAGATGACAAATTACGTTACCGCATGGACTACCATTAAGCATTGTGGAATGAATGCTGCTTCTACATTTTTCTTTGTGTATTTAACTAATATTTCTGAGTTTTTATTAAAGACAAACAACAATTGAGAAGTTTCCTGATTTTTGTTTTCAACCGGTTGCCTTCAGTACAAAATTAGGACGTAGAGCAAACCTTGCCGAAGACCTAAGTTAATTCGATAAGCATTTCAAGCCTCAAACCGCAACTCAGCGGTTAACTCCACGAGTGTTGGTTATATAGTTTAAGTGTGATTAGTAAAATAAATGTTTATGGTTGGGAGTTTTTTCGTGACATACTGATAGTATGAAAATGAGCAAAACACTTCTCATACCACCATGTTCAAGCGCACGGAGCAAATGATTTCGGTCAAAGGTTGTGTCATAAATCAAACACCCTTCTGTGTATACCTACGAATCCTACTGACCTCCATTCTTTACGGTTTCAATTCCGTGAGCAGGCCGATGTGCGTGCTAAGCCACCGAAATAAAAAAAAAAACAAACCGCTGGGCAATTAAATGGTTATCAACGTAGCACTATCGAGGTGTTGTGTGAAATCGTTGAAATATGAAAAACGTTGGCTAATACGATAAACCTTGTGAATGTTATTCTGAGTATAGTATTTGCTTCAGCTCATATGCTAACAATTTTTTTATTGAAAGTTCAGTGGTATAGAAGGGTTAAAAGGTGGCATGAATTAATGATAATGATAACAACTTAAAACTAACTTATGTTGTATATCTAATTTTATTTGACAGTGTTAGATTTAATTTATGGAATCTCAAACTTACCTGTATAAAGGAATTCCAGCGTCATCCTTGAACCACAACACCATGTACACTTTATCTCTGGACGGTGCTGATAAAGGGCAGGGTAGGGAGATCTTCCGACCTTCCACTGCCTGTATTTCAGAGGATTTCACTGTAAAAGAAGAAAATTCATGTTACAACGTAATATATTTTCAAATTACAATAGAAATTTGCTAGGAATACAACAGTTGTTTTTAAACAGAAAAAAATGCTCGATCATAAAACAGTTTTAGTTATTCAAACAACGCATAATTATGAGTGGAGAAAATCTTTTATACATTAAATTCTCACTGGGAAGGTTTCACTCAAACCCATTCCTCGCAACGACCGGTTGGCGCTCATCTTCGTAGTGAAATTGATATGAATGTAATCGTGCGAGCTCCCGGTCACAGTATGTGACGCTGTCAACACTCTGCTACGACTACAATCTGAACGGCTTGACACTTCAGCAACGGATTGTTACGTCACCCGGCCCTGGTACACGTGCGCCATTCCAAAGGATTGACGATTTCTTCAGCGACAAAGATTAAGTGTATGATTAATGGAGATTCATATGTTCCTGCCAGCCTGCCCGAGGCCTACACAGATATCCTACGTCAAACTGACCCAGAAGCAGTTCATGTTCTTTCGGGGTTGATGAATAAACTTATGGCCTTTCCCGAAACGGACTCAATGCCATGCAATGGCGCACCGGAATGATGGATGGAGCGAATGAACGCACGAATGGTTGAATGAAAATTCGCCCAACAACCTGCCCCCTAGAGCCACCCTAACAAGGGCGGGAGAGCGGGAGAAGCACCTTCTGCGTCAGGTTTATCAGCGCCGGGAAGCTTTGCTTGTAGCCGAGGCTTCCTTTCCTCACCAGTCCAGTTGACAAATAGAGATGTGAATGGAAATCGTTTGATGGGACGAGGTATTATCTGTTGATATATGATCGGTCATCGTTATCGGACCGTGCGGATTAGACGGATGGAGCGCAAAGCAGTATTTATAGTTCAACAATCCGTCAATAGCTATAAGATTTCTCCGTTTGTTGTGAACGTTGGGGGTGGAAATGTAAGAAAATTGTGCGTGTGTGAGAAGAAAAGGATTACTTATGCGTTTCGCGAACTGCTGAATGTGTCAATAATAGAACAGATTGCGTAGAATGCACGTTCATGGGCGTTTTGGTAATCGGAAATCATCTACAAACGTCCGACAAGCATATTATCCGATTAAGGCGGTTTATTTAAATGCGACAAGGTAATTGATGGACACACGCATAACTCAAACATAATGTTAAGCTGCTTTCAGCCGTTATTTTTGGTAAGACTGCATATTGTGATTAATACGCATGAAATGCATTTATGATACACTTAATCTGTTTTATATAATATACATAAGTTTTAAAACATGTAAAACGTGAAGTAAATGAAATGACAAACTCGCGTAAAAAAATTGCACTAAAATTTATGCAAACTCACGTTATGATAGCAAAAACATATAATTGGCGAAACTGTACAAGAATGTGTAACGACAATACATACTATTTAGAGTGAATTGCAACCACTGCAGTAGACTCAGGTGTTAAGCACATGAAATATTGTCGACAAAAAGCAAGAAGTAACCAAAAGTAATAGCACTTGTTTGCTGGCAGCTTTACAGCTCAGTATGTGCTACCCTTGCCAAGATCCGTACCCGTTGGAACAGAAGAAAACTAAGGTGAAAGCCAAATGGAAGAACAGAAAACATAACTGTCTTAATCCAGTCCTAACTGTTAGACTTCTCTGCCAGTCATGGACTTTCGTCCCATATGGCTTCCGATACGGTAACTGCAATGACCAACCGTACGTCACGGACATTTGCTCATCTGCGAACAGATCTCTCTGGCCCGGCCGATGGCAGGAAGAATGCCTGGAAGGATGCTACTTTTACGCATGGATGGCCGCACCGACGATTGTGGAAACTGTAGCGCATTACTCAGCGAATCCGGGACCAGGACGAACCCGCTGAAGGAGGGTTTGCCCTTGCGGAACCACAAAACATTCCATGCCCTCGGTAGGGAATAGGTGGCGGAAAGAGCCGAGTCATCAGATTACGTATTTCATTAAACAAAATGCCGGCTAAACAGCGGTCGACTTCAACGGTCCATCTTCTGGCTGGCGGTGCGAGCCCGGTTTAAGGTTTTGGCCAGCGGTGGGCGATGCTTGTTTGAAGGTATTAATTTGTGGAAGCCCCGAGACGATTCGTCACAAACGGGACTTAGCGCTGGTTAGTCTTAGGTTTGGCCAAAGACGGCAACGTCGGACGGAAACGTGTAAGCCGCGTTGACTGTGTGACAGAGCGATCTTTGGTAAGACTTGCTGCAGTTAGTGGCATGGATTTAGCTGTCAGAAAGCTACCGTCAGCGGCAAAATGTCATGATAGCCGCACGTGCGGGTGACGTGCAAAACATGTGCGTTTGCTTCAAAGAGTAAGTTCTTATTTCAATATCACTGATAGTAAACACATTAAAATAGACGGTGTGTGATATACAAAAAACAGGAAATCATTATAATATCAGTCTAGAAAGTGTTTTTTCTTCATTTATTTTATTTTTAATATTCAGATTAAAGTAATAGCACCAAATAATGCCGATTAAAAATAGCTTTAAAATTAGAAAAAGAATAATTTTTAAATTGATTTTCGAGACAGTGAGGAAGAATCTTAAAGATGACTGAGGCACGAGAAACTGTTCATAAAATTCTTTAACTGCGTTCGGCATGTTTAAATTTTTTTTATGCAACTTTTACAATTTTCCTTCATCATTCCCACAGACAACAAAAGGCTCGCGGGCATTGTGAGAAGTTGAGGAGGTGGGAGAGGTGGAAGGGGGTGTGTTCGGTGGGGGCGGTTAGATGGTTTGTCATGAACCGCGCTATCTATGCTGCCACGATGCCGCAGTGAGCGAACCCGAAACAATGCTAGCGTTGCTTGCTGCTTTTGTTGTGTTGTTTTATCAACATTCACACCCACCTGTGCTTAATGCAACCGGTATCGCTCCCCGCGCCAAGACGCTATCGTGTTTACGTTTTTTTTTGCATTGTCACATAGAACCCACCATTTTCTCTTATCGGTGACATTTCCTCTGCTTATTTTACTTTACCCTCTATTGTGTTGTTCGGGTTTGTTTGCTCCAAGGTATTGTCGCTGCCCGTCCTTTACACCTTTTTTGTTATTGTTACATACGGAAGACCCTGTTCAGGGTTGCTTGTTTTGTTTCGACTTTTCAGTACACTCTTTTTTTGTCTACGATCATATTTTTGTATGAGCAGCGGGTACTGCTGCTACGAATACCTGAACAGAACTAGACAAGTTTTTACAGTGTAATTGCATTTTTTGTGTCAAGGAGCGATGTACAACGGCCAAACATTAATGTTCGGACAAACAAAGTGCACAGTTTTTGTACACAAAGTACATGTATGATTACAAGATTACAAGAGTAGGTTAAGCGCTAGAAATAATTTTTTGATGGTAATTTGATGAGTAGCTATGTTTGAGCATATGAATGATAATGTGAAAAAAGTATAAATTGTTAGTCATTTGTTTTTAAATTTCTAAGAAAATGGAAAAGCTTACTTATCAGTACTGATTGAATTCTGAAAGGTACAATATTGCACATAATAATTGTTTTTGTTTTTACTATACATACTTGTTCATATTGTTATGAAACTATGTTTGCTTTTCTCCACGTATGTCAATATACTGAATGGATTTTTTCCTTAGAATTAGGAATTAAAAATAATGAATTGCAAAGTGGTGCAAACCCTCTGGAGTTTGCAAAATTGCAGAATGATATTACAAAACAAAAACAAACTAGCAGAGATTTCATATTGCACGTAAAAAAGCAAACGAAATTTGAAAGAAATTTCCAAATTAGGTATCGTTGCGCACGCTGGGTAGAATGGTTCGAGTGAAATTTATGATTATTAGTTTTACCCATCCAAACAGTTCCCATCCTGTTCTACGAATACAATTCCATCGAGCCTTTCTCTTTCAGTGCCTTGTTTTCAACCGAAAAGGATGCTTGCCGTGGAACATTATTAAAAAAAAACATCACTACACTTTCCCGCCACGGAAAGCGCTACGGAAAAACTACCACCGTCGTGCTATATTCATAATCCTGCGCCCAATCTAAGGCTGGCAAATTTTCATCATCAGCAGGCATAGCACCATCTGGTCGGAGGAGGTTCGATTGCAAATCATTCCAGGCCCCATTTTGCGCTATAGAAACGCCGACAAGTGCAGATCGTAGAAACGCCGCTGAGCGTAGCGTTTGAGACGGCTGTCGAACGTGTGGCGGTGCTTTCGCCAACAAGCGTCGGGAAAGGGTTTCGAGTACGCCGCTAGGCCAAGCACCATTCCAGCAATTGCACGGACCTTTTTGGGTTTAAGCTAACGCCAGGTTCGTTAAGGTACGCCCAGGAAACCACCACCACCACCAACCAGCGTTTCCTTCGAGAACGCATAAGCTTGATGAATCGATTTAATCTCGAACTAGCTCAAATCGTGAAGCGTGGATTATTTTCCTTCGGTTTGCTATCGGTTCATTTTCCGACATCAAACACATTTCTCGGAACGCGGCGTTTTGGTGGCTTTTGGGGCGGTGCGGTGGGGATATTATTTTCGATATCGCTGCCCTTCGGTGTTTCATATCGAAAGTTTCGTGATGGTTCGATCTTGATTGAGAGGATTGCGCGTATTCCGAGAACTGGTTATGATTCACGATCTGTGCTGGAATAAGCCTCCGTTGTTAGCACTCTGGTGGATGGAAAACAAATTAGGCATGAGAA
>KZ067158.1:114838-126050 GCA_002091845.1 Anopheles cracens | reverse complement strand
GAGACAGACAGGTTGACATTTCAGGTTGGTTCGTTTGCTTGTTTGTCAGTTATGTCTTACCGCAATCGTTTTTCCAGCGCCGCTGGCAGCTGCTACATCGGAGACCCGCCATGTTTTTATTTTATTTGCGATTTCGTTTGCAGAAACATATCTCATGCGGATCGCCCTATTCATTCCGGAGAGGGAGCCGGGCTTCGATCGCGCGCCGATTCCACGAATCGATTCTGCACTGGTTGCCAGGCTCAGAATGCAATCGTTTTCGATGGATGTTGATACATTTGCTGCGAGCGCACCGGAGGCTTCTATCGGGAGCTGAAAGAAGCCGTAACAGAAACAACTCCGTCCCGATGAGTGAAATTGCTACTCTTTTGATCCTTTATTTCCAATCAGAATGCACTACGATGATGAATGTGAAATCTCCTAGAGCAGAATCTCGGTACAGCTCTACCGGCATTAAGAATTTATCCGATACAAGGATCTCCATTCTTTTTTTTTGTTGTGCTTTCGTTTAAAGCACCATCCCTGTTGTGTGTAATAGGACGAATCACAGAAGGAAAAAAAAACTGTGTCAGTCTCAGCCCTGACAACTTTTGCGAAATCTCATTTCCACTCCAAACGGATGCGGAACCAGCATGGTGCGGTTTCCTTCCAGCATTGTAAAACACAACGCGAGCAACAAAAAAATACTCACCAACTACAAAATTCAAAAGTCTCATCCGCAAACAACATAATTCTACGATTCGTTGTAAATAACAAACACCTCTTCCGGCGGGGGGTGGTGCCTTCGACACCGCCATTCTATACTCTGCTCATGCTGCGAAGCGGATCCGTGTCACGACTCCCGGCTCTCCGGGGATTTAGACGCACCGAGCGCGCGGGTTCTCGGTAAAACCCAAACACTACGTTTCCTATTCAGAGGGCTCTCCCTCACCTTCGCGTAGGGTACGAAACCGAAACCACAGCAGAGAGCGCCCTGTCCGCATGCAAACTAAGCGTCCTTAACAACGCTGTGCCCACTTGACGCTGACGGACAGTCCAGGGCGCGGAAATGAAAACGTAACCGTAAGTGACGGGGAAACGCACGGGTTTTAGTACTTCTTAACTCGCTAAAAGCGATGTAATGACGTAAGAGACTACTCTTCAGTTATTATGCAATCTCGTTCGTTAAATTCACACAACACAGTCAAGCGAACTGTTTTTTTTTCTTAAATTGCTGCACCAACAAACTAACCTCACTTTCTTTGCATGGGACAATCCATTCAAATACCACCAAAGCCTTTTCCATCGGCTAAAACCTTCACTAACTGCAGCGGTCGTTCTATTTCCCTTCAGAGAGAATTTTCATACTGGATAAACCCCTGACCGTTCGAAATGCATGCAGGCAACTCTGAATGCAAGTAAAACTAAATCCCGATAGCGGAAACGCTCTCAAGTCTAGGTTCGTGCGCAAAGCTTCGTGATCTTCAAAGCGAACTCAGCGAACCTCACGGCCACTTGGCTAAAGTGGGAATTAAGACTGTACAAATGAAATCTTGTAAATTAGACCTCTGCTTTAGTTTTGAAATCCCCCCCCCCCCACACACACATGCACACGGTGTGCTTAAAAACTCACGCTTCCGGCTTAACTTGGCGGAGATGAAAAGCGCGAGTATGGTCATACAGGGAGAAAAGCAAAAGAAGAAAAAGAAACTCACTCAACGCCGTGAGCCGTATGGAGCTTACGAGCATACGACCGATTAGTGCTTAGCAGATTCTCGTTCGTAATTTGAACTCTGAAACGACGATACCACCACTCCAAAGCGAATAAATTCCAAGCTCGCTGCAATAGGTCCTACCCGGCGCTACCCGTAAAGGTTCGCCTTTCAAAGGCACTCGAGAACACACTGATAGTTGGAGCTCAAGCTCTCTGGGGGCATCGTTCCCCGGAGAAGGCGAGGATATCGAACAAATCGTCAATAACGGACGGATAGGGGGTAGAGAACTCCCTCGAGAGGAGAGGCTGCATTCGTTACAAACTACTTAGCAAATGAGAAAATAGACGAACTTTTTATTTCCTCCTTTTTACGGCTCCCTCCCGAATGCGAATGCGGTGCGGAACTTTTACCACCACCACCACGGCGGATAGATGCGTGGCAATGCAAGCATTACAACTTGTACACGGGTAAGCAACATCGCTCCGACCCAAGTTCGCCGGAACGATAAAACACCGGGGCATGCTCGTGCAAAGGGGCAGAGGACATATCGATCATCCGTTGGAGGAATGCGTTGCTCGGGAAGTATTGGTGCGGTAGTCTCTGTTTGTTTCGTTGTTCTTCCTGCCAGGCTCAGAATGCAATCGTTTTCGATGGATGTTGATACATTTGCTGCGAGCGCACCGGAGGCTTCTATCGGGAGCTGAAAGAAGCCGTAACAGAAACAACTCCGTCCCGATGAGTGAAATTGCTACTCTTTTGATCCTTTATTTCCAATCAGAATGCACTACGATGATGAATGTGAAATCTCCTAGAGCAGAATCTCGGTACAGCTCTACCGGCATTAAGAATTTATCCGATACAAGGATCTCCATTCTTTTTTTTTGTTGTGCTTTCGTTTAAAGCACCATCCCTGTTGTGTGTAATAGGACGAATCACAGAAGGAAAAAAAAACTGTGTCAGTCTCAGCCCTGACAACTTTTGCGAAATCTCATTTCCACTCCAAACGGATGCGGAACCAGCATGGTGCGGTTTCCTTCCAGCATTGTAAAACACAACGCGAGCAACAAAAAAATACTCACCAACTACAAAATTCAAAAGTCTCATCCGCAAACAACATAATTCTACGATTCGTTGTAAATAACAAACACCTCTTCCGGCGGGGGGTGGTGCCTTCGACACCGCCATTCTATACTCTGCTCATGCTGCGAAGCGGATCCGTGTCACGACTCCCGGCTCTCCGGGGATTTAGACGCACCGAGCGCGCGGGTTCTCGGTAAAACCCAAACACTACGTTTCCTATTCAGAGGGCTCTCCCGCACCTTCGCGTAGGGTACGAAACCGAAACCACAGCAGAGAGCGCCCTGTCCGCATGCAAACTAAGCGTCCTTAACAACGCTGTGCCCACTTGACGCTGACGGACAGTCCAGGGCGCGGAAATGAAAACGTAACCGTAAGTGACGGGGAAACGCACATTAATTGCGACAAGCGCGCGGACAGCAGGAGTTGCGGTAGAAGTTCGCTAAGTGCCAAACGACGCACCATAGTATTGAATACACCCGAACGGTCCCAGCGTCCCTGGCGCGCGCAAGCATCGCCACGGAAGCGACCGAAGGTTGATGTTGCCGCCGCCGTTGATGAGGATGGATCAGAAAGTTTTTAATTCGTCAAGATTTTTGCTCTCCCCCGTCCATCGCCACCACTCGGCGTTGGTTCGGCGTCCTGCCCGGCTGCGAGCGGTTGTTGATGGTGGAATTTATTAAATTCCTCGCCGTCCAGTTCCGGTCCTAAGTTTTGTTTCTTGTACCGGGCCGAACTTTCAGCGTGGGAATTACACGGGCATTGCCGATGCCGGTGCGGCGGGATGGATCGAAATCATATTAGCAGGGAATTACTTTTCCCTGCACCAACGGGCAACGATAATCAAACCGAGGCGGCCGCTTCATCGCAGGGGAAAGTAAGATTTTTAATTGAATTTCCACGTCGATTACTGTGGCGCTTTGAGAGATTGAGTTCCGCTGGCGTCCCGTGCATCGGCACGAGACTGGTACCATATTTTACGTTCGATTATTTATCCACCGGACACACAGGCTCCGCTCGATTGGAAGTGTAATTCACTTTACCGGCCAGGGATAAATGAGCGCACGGATTTATACTGCGCACAAACGCGTGTAGTGCTGGTTTCTGGCGGTACACAGTGTACCGTGTGGACTCGAGGACAAGATTGCATCTCAACAGGGGCTTGCTTTTAGCCAGCTCGGAGCCAACGAAATGGTCATTCAATTTGTGCCAGTTAAAAGCACTTTACCACTTGAACGCTTTCTGGTGGAGCGTCCTTGTTCACTCCGGCTGGGAGTTCCGATGTCCCGGGAGCTTTCCTTTTCCACTCGAGATGTGATTTATACCCATCTTACTTCAAGCAAACGGGGTGTATTAGGACAGCAGGAAAGCTGCTAAGGATAATGGGTTTGCAGAAGGGATGGTTTCAATGACACTAAACTGATTCCACGCTCTAACAGCTATCGTGTCGCACCGGAAACGCCTGCCGGAAACGTTCGTTTCTGTGCCGTCTAACGTTACATTGATGGAAGCTGTGCGATGCGACAAAACGAATAATACACTGAAACCTCACCCCTTCAGTTCGATGAGAGCAGTAGTGTAAAATTTCAATAATTACACGAGAAAGCCGACACCGGAGAGGTTTCCTCTGGTAAACTCGAATGGACTCTGCACATGGCACAGCCTTCACATGTGGTTATTAAAGTTTCGCTTTTCCATTCGTTTCTGGCCATCATTCAACCCACCCGGAGGTGTATTTTCGGTTTCGGTAAAGATCTCCCAAGGCGCCCCGATTCCGGTTGACAGTTTAGAAGACGCACCACCGCTGCGCCTCTGAAGTGGCGCAAGCCGTACATACGTAACCATATTGAACGATGACAGCCGACACTGAGCGCTGCCGGGGAACGCCTGCCTGGTGTGTATGTGTTTCTACTTTATTATTATTTCCAACCACCGCGACACATCCTGACAGGCGACAGTGGCAAGTGGCTCCTCGTTCTCGTGCTGCCCGGTGTTGGGTGGGGCTCCTGGGCGGGCGAGGAGCACTCCGAAAAAAAAAACCTTGTAACACGACTCCTAGATGTCTACTAACAGCTGTCACTGTCGCCTCTGTGCCATCGTCGACGCTGGATGGGAAAAATGCTTAGCGCTATGAATGTTCCGCCCGGGCAATGGCGCCGCATGGTGCGAAAGCTGCTGAAGTAGCAAGAATAGAATGGGGAACGCTGTTTTACATGTAAACGTATGTTACCCACTCGTCCGCAGCACGTTTTTTAATTGAATTTCCACGTCGATTACTGTGGCGCTTTGAGAGATTGAGTTCCGCTGGCGTCCCGTGCATCGGCACGAGACTGGTACCATATTTTACGTTCGATTATTTATCCACCGGACACACAGGCTCCGCTCGATTGGAAGTGTAATTCACTTTACCGGCCAGGGATAAATGAGCGCACGGATTTATACTGCGCACAAACGCTTGTAGTGCTGGTTTCTGGCGGTACACAGTGTACCGTGTGGACTCGAGGACAAGATTGCATCTCAACAGGGGCTTGCTTTTAGCCAGCTCGGAGCCAACGAAATGGTCATTCAATTTGTGCCAGTTAAAAGCACTTTACCACTTGAACGCTTTCTGGTGGAGCGTCCTTGTTCACTCCGGCTGGGAGTTCCGATGTCCCGGGAGCTTTCCTTTTCCACTCGAGATGTGATTTATACCCATCTTACTTCAAGCAAACGGGGTGTATTAGGACAGCAGGAAAGCTGCTAAGGATAATGGGTTTGCAGAAGGGATGGTTTCAATGACACTAAACTGATTCCACGCTCTAACAGCTATCGTGTCGCACCGGAAACGCCTGCCGGAAACGTTCGTTTCTGTGCCGTCTAACGTTACATTGATGGAAGCTGTGCGATGCGACAAAACGAATAATACACTGAAACCTCACCCCTTCAGTTCGATGAGAGCAGTAGTGTAAAATTTCAATAATTACACGAGAAAGCCGACACCGGAGAGGTTTCTAGAGAGAGAGAGAAAGAGAGAAAAAAGCGCCCCGAGACAGACAGGTTGACATTTCAGGTTGGTTCGTTTGCTTGTTTGTCAGTTATGTCTTACCGTCGGCGGCGTTCCAGCGCCGCTGGCAGCTGCTACATCGGAGACCCGCCATGTTTTTATTTTATTTGCGATTTCGTTTGCAGAAACATATCTCATGCGGATCGCCCTATTCATTCCGGAGAGGGAGCCGGGCTTCGATCGCGCGCCGATTCCACGAATCGATTCTGCACTGGTTCCACGAACCGACACGGCGACCGGGCAGTGCAAACTTTTTCAATTTACTTTTGCAAATTAATTGCGACAAGCGCGCGGACAGCAGGAGTTGCGGTAGAAGTTCGCTAAGTGCCAAACGACGCACCATAGTATTGAATACACCCGAACGGTCCCAGCGTCCCTGGCGCGCGCAAGCATCGCCACGGAAGCGACCGAAGGTTGATGTTGCCGCCGCCGTTGATGAGGATGGATCAGAAAGTTTTTAATTCGTCAAGATTTTTGCTCTCCCCCGTCCATCGCCACCACTCGGCGTTGGTTCGGCGTCCTGCCCGGCTGCGAGCGGTTGTTGATGGTGGAATTTATTAAATTCCTCGCCGTCCAGTTCCGGTCCTAAGTTTTGTTTCTTGTACCGGGCCGAACTTTCAGCGTGGGAATTACACGGGCATTGCCGATGCCGGTGCGGCGGGATGGATCGAAATCATATTAGCAGGGAATTACTTTTCCCTGCACCAACGGGCAACGATAATCAAACCGAGGCGGCCGCTTCATCGCAGGGGAAAGTAAGATTTTTAATTGAATTTCCACGTCGATTACTGTGGCGCTTTGAGAGATTGAGTTCCGCTGGCGTCCCGTGCATCGGCACGAGATCGGTACCATATTTTACGTTCGATTATTTATCCACCGGACACACCGGCTCCGCTCGATTGGAAGTGTAATTCACTTTACCGGCCAGGGATAAATGAGCGCACGGATTTATACTGCGCATCCTCTGATTTTTTTTTCTTCACTTTCTTTGTGATGTGTGATTTATTTGTTTTGATTCGTCGATCAATGTTACACAACACGCATCTTCCCATGTGGTGCTGTCCTATCCCTTATTTTTATTTTTGACGTATCCTCTCTTTTATGGTTTAATCTTTCAACAAATCAATCAATGTCAATCTGAAAACTTACTTTGGTTTTGCTTATGTTCGTGTTATCCCTTCTATTACGTTGATTTACTTTTGATTTTATCTGTTGGAAACTTTTCGGTTCTTTTTTATTTATGAGTTTAGGAGCTGCTGGAGGTAAGTTTTTCTCCGGGAAGATGGCACGATCCCGCCGGTCGAACGGCTGGCGATCGGACCGTCAAACGGGCCCCCTTTTAGTGCAATGTGCACGAAACTTATCGTATATTAGAACTCAGGTAAGATAAGAGTTTTTCAAACCAATTTTGCTTAAACGAATCAACGTGTTTCCTACTAGAAGAAACATAGCGTCGGGACAATATCCCATCACCCATCATCTGTATCGAAACGTTTGACTTTTCGTTCCATTAGTCGATCTTGTGTTTTACGGTGTAGTTGCATCTCCTTTTTTACGCTTGCTCTGTACATTCTATCGATTTCTTCCTGTATCTATCCATCTATCGCTCTGCCTATCTATCTATAGCCCTATTGCTCTATAATCTTGCATTCTATTTTCAGCGTACACAATATCACTAAGACTCATACATTACACACCGTACCAGGCGTCTCCACCCCAGAGGGTTGTTTTTAGTATGCTAAATAGTTTTGAGACCTTCAACGTGCTGGGTGCTGGACGAGACGTAGTAATGCTTATATTTTGAACAAATGTTTGCCAATCTCATGGTTGCTTTTTACTTACGATACACATACTAGTTTTGCTTAAATGAAAACCATTTCTGCCATACACACTCTCTGCCTTTATAAGCAATCCAGTAGTGTTAGCCACATCCAACATAACATAACATACCTACTCTCACGTTGCATACGCTTCCTTCTTTTCGCTATCATCCATCACCTTCTATTACTAACAATTTTCTTCAAATACTAACGAACTTTTCTCTTCTCTTTCTCTCCCTTCTATTTTCCGATTTTCCTCTGATTTTTTTTATGTCGCTGACGCTATTACCGGCGCCTATTTGCATGCGCATCTCTATGCAGAAAGGACGTTATTTTCTCTTTTCTTTATGCTGTCAGTCGTGATATATGAGATAATGTGATGGTTTTGCTAGGATATCCGAGAGACTGTTTTCGACCGATTTTTTTAACGTTCTTCTGCATTATTCAAAGTAGTAGCTTTGGGCAGAACACATAAACCAAATAAAACCAGCCAAAGATCGTACGTAGTTTTACGTTGTATGCGTTCTTTGAGTCATATCTATTTTCATTTCGCGATGAAACGGATTTCTATCATAAGAAAGTACCAATTATTCACTAGTAGGATGTTGCGAGAAATCTGTTCAACACTTCAAACTGTCTTATGCTTCCTCTAGAGACGATCTATATTTCGTTTCCTGTTTGCTTAGTGCAATGTGCACGAAACTTATCGTATATTAGAACTCAGGTAAGATAAGAGTTTTTCAAACCAATTTTGCTTAAACGAATCATGGACTGGTGGTAATTGATAGGGAAATTAATACAATTTTGATTAATTGAGTTGTGTGGCTGCGCCATGTTCTCACGCATGGCGAAATTCTTCGGCCACCCCCCGAAACCACACATGGAACGACGCCCACTGTCGGACAGATTGCAGCTGGGCACCGTTGCCCGCAGCACGACAAAAAGCGGATGCTGGATTAATACGAAATAGTAATAATGGCTTTAACGAATGGGTTTGTTAAGATTTTCCGTAAGGCCCGTACGCCGAGGCGCAAAGTTTGATTTTGCTACGTATGTGTGTGCCTTTGTGCGTATGTTTGGAAAACGCTCTAGGCAGCCGGAAATTTAATTAAATCCATACCACCACCATTACGTGCGTTTGTCTATCTTCAAAATATATACGGTCGTGCTCGGTGCTTCAGCAGCAACACACCAGAGTTGGAAAACATTGTAGCACCACGTCTAATTGAGTTTTGAACAACATTTTCAACTGCGCCAGCTTTTTACGAGAACAATTTCCAACCAATGTTGATGGCACCTACACATGGGTATGGGTGTGTGTGTGTGTGCTGCACGTGCTGCAGCAGGTTTCTGCTGTTAATGCATGCGTCAATAGCATGGAGCAAAGTTGGAGCAAAACTGTGAACCAAAAACCGAACCCCGGGCAACCGGGGAGATTGGTTTTCTTTAGTTTCGAGCCGGATCCGGGCGGAATGGGGTTGTTGCCGGATGATAAATTATCTGCTAACACATCTGGCTTATCCCCACCGCCGGGGCCACGATTTCTCAACTATCACGATTGCGAAAACGGTAGCATATCGTTACGCTGGCTGGCGCTCGGAAGCAGTCCCGGGACGTGACTTGGACGTTCTCGTTACAATGTTCCAGCGAGGCGAAAGTATTTAGCTGCTTCCTTTAATAATTATAATTAATTTTTAATTACTTTTATTGGCCCTTGAGCTCACTCGAGCCCGTATTGCCCGTGCGCTGCTGTCAACGGTGTTTTTGGGGGGTGGTTTGTGCGAGAGGACCCCGAGAAACCCATCGAACCTTGCCCACGTCCCGTGTGTACCCTTGGCTGCCCGTTTTGCAGACCTGTGACATACGGGTTGGCTCCCGGGACGCATCGGTTGCGAATCCTTGCCCACGGGCAGCACCAAGCCAGACGGAAAGGGATCGGTAAGCCGTCCCCTTCCCCGGAGCGCTCTAATCTTATCAGGACAGATTCTCCATTAATTCTGCCACGTCCTCCAGACGCCGTCCGCTCCGTCGCCTGGTTCAATGTTATCTGTACAGCGCCAGTAGCCGTGGGTCTGCCGTGTCAGGGCGGATCGACTAATAGGATGAACTGGGCAGTAGTGCGTTTGGCGCAGTGGGTGGGTCGTTTGCCGTGTATGGCCCAGCTCGGCCCGGCAGCTCGCGGCACGTTGCGGCACGATGGCACCAAGAGCGAACACACAGATAAGAAACAACAATCGAAAAACATCCGACCCAGTGAGCCCGGGTTAAGGTATGGCAAGCGTCCTTTTGCGCCTCTCGATGAATATGTATGAACCGTACGGCATCTGTCGTGGAGCACGGGGAGAGATGACCCTCGTTGGTGCTAACACCGGGTGCTACGCCTCTCCAGTGTGTGGTCAGTCAAATGTCCATCCCTGCGAGCAAGCAAGAGGCGAGGGAGAAGTCAATGGCGTCCCTCATTGTGTCATTTCCTGCCTGGTGTGATTTAATTCTGCACCTCGTCGCTCCGCAAACTCCCCGGGAAGGCTTGAAGTGAGGCTATGATAGCACGTTTGAGACAGGACCGATCCAGCGCGATGCAAATAGCGTCCATGTTCAAACATTGGCCGGCGGAAAAGACGCTGGACGGATCGTCTGCGTAATCTAGTAAAACGTTTTCCGATATCTTACCGCTTTTCCGCATAGAGAGAGAGAGAGGCGGAAGATAAACGAACGGTGCGATGGCGATACGACGCGTCAACGTGACACACGGGCCGCTGGAAGGATAGAGCGCTCCGGACCACATCGATCGGAAGGAGGGGGCAACTTAGTCGTCGAACGAGACTCGACAGGGTGTCCCGGTCATGGCGGGGATGTGTGATGTGTTTTATTTCGTGTTTTTCCCACCCCCCCGTTCCCGATCGATGGGTTCACAAGAAAATCGAAAACATCCCGGCAGACGATGCATCGCTTTAGGCCATCTGTCCATCTCGCCGTCGAAGTCACCATTAGGGACATTAGTGGTTTTTCATCCCAACCCCGTTCCCAGCAATGTCCGGCTGTGTTTGACAGCAGCCGCACTAAGTTATTCCATCACTAACGAATTGTAAATCGAACCAGTGTACGAACGCAGCATTGTGGCGCAAAAAACCCAACCAACGTTGTCTTTAATTGCCAGCTGCATTTGCATTGATGAATATTTCATCATCTCGTTTTTGTCGCTCTTGAAACATCGCACGGTCTTTCCGGCCACCACGGCACGGCATGAGTCAAAAGAAATTAGTCGAACAGGAACCTCAATGAAACGATAATTGCTACGGTTGATTAGATTTGGTGGCGCAATAAATTTCGCCCGGATTTTTCGCTTCTTCTTGCACCGGCGCTTATTCCCATCGGATGCATGTTATTGTCGCAGGGCGAGGGAATCCAGTGGCGGAAGCAGACGATTTCCTCGTTCCCACGCGCTCGCAGCGAGGGAAAATCAATATTCAATCATCATAACAGCAAATCAACGCGCTGTTTGAATCCCATTCGCTTCAATTAGCGACCGTGTTTTTGTACGTTTGAAGTACTTGCACCAGCCGGCGTAGTTGCAGGTC
>KZ067158.1:74490-108760 GCA_002091845.1 Anopheles cracens | reverse complement strand
CAGAGTGTACTTTTTATCCGCTCGTTGACCTCCTGCAACTCATTTGCTGAAGAGGAAGTTTCCTTTCGCTCTTGCGAACAAGCAAGAGAAACCGTGCGAGGAAGGCAAACAAAACGATAGAGGGAGTAAAAAATGTGAGGGAAAGACGCAAACGAATTAAAATGAAAATGAAGCACCTCCCAAGAAGTTCAGGCCGCGGCAGGAGCGCGATGGCGGTGTGCGCCGTTTTCCACTGTACACTCTTTATTTACATGCAATTAAAAAGTTTCACTAACATTAATTTAGCATAAAAGTCGTGTGACGCGGCGAGTCGGGCGCGGCAAGATGGACACCGTGCCGCAGAACCATACGGCCAGCCACGGGATGGTTGTGGCGTCTCCGACTCGGACGCAAGGATTTATGAACTTTTCAATTACAGGCAAACTTTTCGCCCGCTCTGCTTCTGGACAGGGCGGAAGCCGGCGCCCCTAACAAGCAGCGTATTGCTCGTGATTGAGGGATTAGGGCTGTTTAATGTGGGCTGGGTTTTGGTAAATTACAGTCACCCGCACCCGTACGCAACTATCGACAAAACTTTCACGCACACCACACACACGTTGGTACGCGGGCTCGGTTGGGCTGCGTGATGATGAAGCGCGTTGCGTGCCGTCCTGTCGTATACTTTCCGACGGCTTATCGGAAATCTTTCGTCGCTGCCGGCTGCCCGATCGGTTAGCGTTGATAAAGTCGAAATAATTTGCACACGGAACGGGTCGCCGTCGCCCCGTCGAGTAATTTACGCTCCCTCGCAGGACTTTTTACAGTATGGCGTGTATGTGTGTTTTTTTTCTCTGCTGGTGGCTCACTCACATTGTGTGGCGACTACTACTTCCCTGAAGTGGGAGAGAGAAACAAGCGTAGTAGTGTCGCCGCCTTGTCACAACATCGCACGCAGAAAAGCGAACGCGCCTCTAAATAATGCAAATCGTAATGACTAACGGCCTGGAAAGCGAGCGTGACGGCGCACTTGAACACGTCCGCGTGTAACGAAAGCATATTAGGGATTTCAAAACCTTCGCACCCGTCTGTGTGCGTTTTTTTTGCTCCAAACTTCACTTTCGAGTGGACGGAGCTCGTAGTTCGTTTCCTTCGCTCGCCAAGCAGCGGAAAAGCGGTCTTACCGAGCGTTTTACACTTCTGGGTTGTAATGTTGTGTATGTGTGATGGTGGTAGTGCGGTTGCAACCCGGGGAGGGTGGTAATCCCGTGCCTGTGCCCTGTACACGAAATTAGTTACCATCAGAGTTTAGTTGCGCCACCGACAACGAGCACGACCAGCACCTGGCTACGAGAGTGGCAAGTTAGTAAGCAGCTTTGCTCACCACCGGCACCAGCCAAACGCCAACATTTTGCGTGTTTCGGTGCACTACGCCCCCTGTGCAGCAACAACGCTCCAGAAGGGGGGCACATTGTAGCACTCGAAACAAAGGCCCTGCACCCGAAACTGACCAGCAGCGTGTCCAGCGTGTTGTGTGCGATAAGAGACCGGCAAAAGATTAGAAGACCGCCACTCACCAGTGGATGGGTGGGGGCATTGAACTGTATGCACCACCTACCAATTGTGCTGAATGGGGGCTGATGTGCTGTAAAATTTTACACCTACTTGCAGGATTTGGACACATTTCGAAACCCACCTCCTTCTGGCTCCGCTGTAAGAAGTTTATCTGCCGGAAACTCCCAGTTTGCTTAACGCTCCATTGCCCACAGGACCGGGAGTGGACTGGCGCTGTAGATAAGTACGGTTTGCGGCAAGTTTCGGACCATTTTCCAGCTCACCGAACCAGCAAGCCCAGCGCTTGAGTCATTGAACGAAATCTTATCCCGCCCGTCCCCTGCAGGAAGTGTGGAGGTCACCTCACAAGTAGACGCTTATTTATGGCTCAAGGGCCTCGGCCTGATGCCGTGTGCCGTTCGTGTCTGCCTTGCGGATGGATCTACTTGAGCCGGTGATGTTTCTCACCACCCGAGCGCTTGGGGCGCCCTTGTTGCTACCTTGGTTGTAAAAATTAATGACAAAACATTATCCAGCATCTCCGCACCGCCTGGCCCGAATGGACGAAATAGGCGTACGCAGGACAACCGGCAATCATTATTGCTTGCGCGGGAAGAGGACTGCGGCCATTGCAACACACCAGCATGTTCCCGGTGCGGTGGATGTGTTCCGCTTGAAGCGCTTCGAGTCCCGACCCGCTTGGAAGAAATCACCTAATCAAATCACGTAACGAAAATAATCGTAGATTTGCCATCATTCCGGTACAATGTTGCTCCGGCTCCGGCCCGGTTCCCGAGCTGGCTTTTCTTTCTCCCTGGAAGACTGGTGCTTGGAGCATGTAGAACAACAGCGGTCACCGTGTAGGTCTTTTGGGTAAATTAGCTTATTATTTCGCCTTTTGTGTTCTACCTACCAGGCTCCTACGCATTAGGTTATGCATTCTTCGTTCGGTCGATTTGAGTATCGAGGCCTATGATCGCTTGGAAGTAAAGAAGGCGGTTGTATCAAGCGTTGTTAGCGTGTATTTTAAGTAATCCTTCACTTACTTCAAACGAAAACACACAAACCAAACCCGAGAGTCAAGCGCGCTCTTAATACGCTTCGGAAGGTCACCTGGAGGACAGGTATAGCCGGTTCGGTCGTTACTGTTTCAAAATTTAACAATCATTTTATGTTTGTTTGCTTCGGCTTGGAGCATGCTCCTACTACCGCCAAGAGCAGCGAGCCTCAAATCGCCATCATGGGAACAGCTTATCTCCGCACTGGGTCGATAAATTCAATTCTAACAGCCGGCACCATCTTGGCTGGCAACATCAAAAGAAATGGACGGATGCGTCGGCGGCTATTGGCAAGTGTTTGGTGCGTACCGGCACCGCTTGGAAGGTTGCACAGACACGTAAGCCCCCGGTAAGTCGTTCGAACCACAAAAGCGGTAGCGCCTGTCCGGTAGGAACTGTCCATCAGCCGTTGGTGGCCTCGGAGTCTCATCTGGGAGCGCAAACAATGGATCGATCGGTTCGAACGCTTGTGGTGGTGCACCGGTGTTCCCTGCGAGCTTACCGGAAGAGGTCAGCGATGAGCGTGTTGGAGTGTGTTGTATGTGCACACATACACCCGGAAGGAACACGGCCATCGATGCGTAGTATGGTATGCAAATGGAATTAAATTTACAATCGCCTCCCACACGCCCGACCCGCCCTGACCGATCCCGGGAACGACGATTGCAAACAAACTAATCGAAATATTCGATCATAAAACCTGAAGCCACATCAAAGCGGCCTGGGTCATGCCAGGGGGTTCTCTCGGGTACGGTGCGCCTGAACGTTTTCCCTCGTACGCTTTAATCCGATCAGAAAGAATCAACTCTCCCGGACCCGGCCGGGCACACAAACGCATGGCTGCATGCGACACGGGGGCAAGCGATGGCGTCTGCTTGTGGCCACCGGGAAGTATTTATATTGCCGGCAAATATTTACCTTTCAAAATCGGATGCACTTTACCGATTTCCTCGTGCTGTGCAAACAACGCCGTTTCCTGCAAGTTCGTACAATACGCAAGCGAACCTGTTTGTGCCTGATGGACGCGTTGCTTCCCTGGAACTACAGCTCTCCAAACAAGGGCCCAACGTGACGGTCACCGTTGCCATGGAGACGACAGGGTTTTGTCGAATCAGCCTAGTCAGCTTGTGCGGTCGTAGACTATTCCAACATCTTTTGAACTCGATCGTACCGCTCAATTTCCAAAACCTCATTACAACAATTTGCCCCGATTGCCGTCGACTGATTGTCTCGACATTGATGAAACCTTTTCGGTACTGAAGGGAGGCAACAGCCTGATCCCGAAACCCGGCCACAAACAGCCCTCGGGCGCAACCGCGGTTTCTCGCGGTCTCAGATGATGATAATGATTTTGAAGGATTTGTGCCAGGCGCCAACCCCCCTTTTCCACGCCGGGTGAACAAGATACGCTTTGGGTTCAAATTAAATTAGAAAGGGTTTTTATCACGCCCTGCTCGTGGAATGAAGTGGTAAGGGCCTCCCGCGGGTGTGTGGGGCACGGACGGGCGAAGTAAGTGCGCAAATGAGTCCCTCGTGACAGAATTGTTTCCGTGCTCGATTTTCGAGGGAAGAGTGGATTAGTTGGAAAAATATTTTCACTCGCCCCGAGGGACACGTGGAGGCTAAAGTTGGCAGCCATTGCTTGCGGCTGCGTTATCCACCGAGGCTTCGACGGTGGACTAGTGTACGGTTTGGGGCCGAGAAAAACCCTGAAGGGGTATTACGGGGTTTATGAGATTTTCTTAACTTTATTGCCAAGGAAACGCCGAGAGAATCTGGTTTGAATTACTGTAATCGGATTATGAGCGCATCCAAATATGCGCAGGTAGTATTAAATGTAAATTTGTGAAAGATTTTACTTCAATTGAATTCGTTAACATTTAACACATCACCGCCTGGAGATAATACAATAAATGAATTTTATTGCATTTTTGCATCCACTCATCGTTCGTTATCATTAAAACACGGAAAGCCATTGAACATGGTCGATTTCCACATTTACATCACATTACACAATATAACCGAGCGGGGTCGGTGGACGGTTTGGGCGTTTTTTTTTGCTTCCCCTTTCCCCTTCCCCTGCTTCCGAACCGCACCTGAGCTGAATAAAAAAGCTTGTAAGCGACGATAGCGTAAAAAAATGTCCCAATCGTGTCAATCGTCAATAACAAGCATTAACGAGCAATGCGCGAGCCTCCCTCTCCGGTCGAAGCTGTTATCGGGGATTACCAATGTTTCACTGGTCACTGGCACCACAACTCACATCGCTCGTTGCTTGGGGGTTTTTATTGGCAGACAAGCGATGGAATGTAAAATTATGCACAAAAAAGGATTCTATAATTCAATCTTCCTTTTATGGCTTTCAGCAATGAAATTGTGTTAAAATATCACACAGTTTTTCATGCTCGGAACGTTTTTTTTTCTCTATCATTTTTGCTTTACAAATTGATGTAATAATCATGTTTCGAGTTGCGTTCAACATTTTATTGTATTTTTCGATACAACAATTTATTTTTAACTTAAATATCCCTTCTCAAAGGCTAATTAAATGACCCCTTTTAAAACATCTTCTTAATGCCCCACACATATACACATATGCGAAAGCAACGTAATTCCCCATTGCAGCAACCTCTGTCCAGTGTTTGCTGCGATGGTAAGGCTTTCGAAAATACCTCCAGAGTCGTTGCGGCTATCGAGGGCTGGTATTTTACAGCATTCACCACGAAGCCATCAAATCCTACCCTCCCGGTGAATCGGCATGCGCGCAGCGTATATGTGCATGATGCTGTAAATTAAATAAATAGAGCCTATCTGCTGCCTGTGGCAGACTGCCAAAGTACGCTGTCAAAAACAGCCACGGACTTGCACGGAGGCGTGGCGTGGTTCGTTCGCTCGCAAGTACTCTCCTTCCAAATTGGGCCACATTCGCATCGGTTGGCCGGCCGTGTTATCGCGTGTGGAAAACACAATTTACGAGCCTCTTCACTGGGCGAGCCCGGCGAGGCGAGGCGGAGGAGCGCGCTGTAAAATCATGCAAATAACGCAAACCTCCACCGTGCCGAGGGATCATCTCGGCCACGAACATCTATCGGATAGACGGCCGTTCCTAATTGCACTGAACGGCGGACTCTGGTGGGTTAGTTGGAAAAATATTTTCACTCGCCCCGAGGGACACGTGGAGGCTAAAGTTGGCAGCCATTGCTTGCGGCTGCGTTATCCATCGAGGCTTCGACGGTGGACTAGTGTACGGTTTGGGGCCGGGAAAAACCTTGAAGGGGTATTATGGGGTTTATGAGATTTTCTTAACTTTATTGCCAAGGAAACGCCGAGAGAATCTGGTTTGAATTACTGTAATCGGATTATGAGCGCATCCAAATATGCGCAGGTAGTATTAAATGTAAATTTGTGAAAGATTTTACTTCAATTGAATTCGTTAACATTTAACACATCACCGCCTGGAGATAATACAATAAATGAATTTTATTGCATTTTTGCATCCACTCATCGTGCGTTATCATTAAAACACGGAAAGCCGTTGAACATGGTCGATTTCCACATTTACATCACATTACACAATATAACCGAGCGGGGTCGGTGGACGGTTTGGGCGTTTTTTTTTTGCTTCCCCTTTATTTCGATAACGAAAAAAATGTTCCAATCGTGTCAATCGTCAATAACAAGCATTAACGAGCAATGCGCGAGCCTCCCTCTCCGGTCGAAGCTGTTATCGGGGATTACCAATGTTTCACTGGTCACTGGCACCACAACTCACATCGCTCGTTGCTTGGGGGTTTTTATTGGCAGACAAGCGATGGAATGTAAAATTATGCACAAAAAAGGATTCTATAATTCAATCTTCCTTTTATGGCTTTCAGCAATGAAATTGTGTTAAAATATCACACAGTTTTTCATGCTCGGAACGTTTTTTTTTCTCTATCATTTTTGCTTTACAAATTGATGTAATAATCATGTTTCGAGTTGCGTTCAACATTTTATTGTATTTTTCGATACAACAATTTATTTTTAACTTAAATATCCCTTCTCAAAGGCTAATTAAATGACCCCTTTTAAAACATCTTCTTAATGCCCCACACATATACACATATGCGAAAGCAACGTAATTCCCCATTGCAGCAACCTCTGTCCAGTGTTTGCTGCGATGGTAAGGCTTTCGAAAATACCTCCAGAATCGTTGCCGCTATCAAGGGCTGGTATTTTACAGCATTCACCACGAAGCCATCAAATCCTACCCTCCCGGTGAATCGGCATGCGCGCAGCGTATATGTGCATGATGCTGTAAATTAAATAAATAGAGCCTATCTGCTGCCTGTGGCAGACTGCCAAAGTACGCTGTCAAAAACAGCCACGGACTTGCACGGAGGCGTGGCGTGGTTCGTTCGCTCGCAAGTACTCTCCTTCCAAATTGGGCCACATTCGCATCGGTTGGCCGGCCGTGTTATCGCGTGTGGAAAACACAATTTACGAGCCTATTCACTGGGCGAGCCCGGCGAGGCGAGGCGGAGGAGCGCACTGTAAAATCATGCAAATAACGCAAACCTCCACCGAGCCGAGGGATCATCTCGGCCACGAACATCTATCGGATAGACGGCCGTTCCTAATTGCACTGAACGGCGGACTCTGGTGGGTTGGAAATTTTCCATTCCATCGAACCCGTGTCCTGGGCAGCGTTGCATTGTGTTTTCGATTGAAAGGCACTATAAATAACTGGCTCTCCTGCTGGTGCCAGCCTCCAGCGCGGTGTTGGTGGTAGTGTTCGATAGAGATTAGTTAGGGCTAACGCTTCCACGAACTATGTAGGTATCGCCATAGTAAGAGGAACAATTTGACCCACAGTTTGGCTTCATTTAACTGTGTTGAAATTACCATCACCATCGCGTCTGTGTTGGTACGAACAAATCCATCCAAAGCTACATATTTATCTGTATTTGTTATGTGGAGTTTTTGGAAATGATGCGTAATGGTTCAGTAGTAGAATCAGTCAAATGGGGCAAACCTTGGTTTCCAGAGCTACTTAGCAAGTAATAAGTGTTCGGAAAGGTTTAAACAACAGGACATAATTATATGAATAATCATTTTTCTTTAATGTAATAATTCTGTTTGTATGTTCCTCGTGTTTTGATGCATTTGCTGTAACGTTTTTCTTTTGAATTAAAATATTACAAATTTAACACTAAACCGCACCGACTCCAAGCCAACAATGTGTGTGCGCTCTTTGTCGGTGATTCTAACGCTCCCTTACCCTCAAACATGGAGTTAACTTAATTCCATCGTACAAAAAGCTGTCAAATCAAAGATATTTTTCCCTCAAACCATTTTCTGACAACTAAACTCCGTTCCTTTTGAAAGACGGTAGAACATAGACTTCGTGCAACAGAGAGAAGAAATGTTTTCTTCAAGTCGCACATTGAACAAAAAAAACTGAAAGTATAAAAATTCCCCGCCTAAACCCAAAACGCAAAGAGAGAACAAAAAACCAGGGGCGATGCGACAACAGGGGCGAAGAAAAAATGCGTACGCAAATTGAATTTGCTCACACTTCACCTGATTCGAACTGCACCAGCCGACCATCACGTTGGAGTTGTTCGTAAGCTTTCAAGCAAACACGTCAGTCACGAGCAGTGGCAGCAACATGAAAAAAGATCCCGTTTCGTTAACCTGCCTCAAAACACCCACGTTTTAAATTTTTCGGGTGGTCACATTTTGCTGTACTCCAGCATCCGTCTTGGAGAGTGATCCTTTTTTTTTTCGCAGAACCAACCCATACACAGAACCATCAGGCAAATTTGAAAGGTGAATGTTCTCTTGATTCTTGACGTTCCATCTTACTGTTGAAAAATGGTTCATTTGCCTCTCTTCTGAAATGAATAAACGGTCACAATATTATGATGTCACACCATGTGTGTGATGCCGAAATCCAAAAAACGAAATTCAGTATGTCGTATAGGCTTTTCTTGCAGAGAACTTCAAACAAAGAACAGCACTGCAACTTTTACAAGACTAAATTATGCGAAAAATCGTTCAAAAGTTTTCATTTGTCAGACCGAACTCCCTCATCGCTTTGACTGTTATTGTGAACATTGTAGATAAAAGTGAAAATTGAAAATTGAGCAGCAGAGTGGTTGACGATAGCGTAAAAATGGTAATAGTACGTTTTTTTTTTACTGCGCGAAAATAAGATAGAATATCGTTCAGAGCATAAAGCGTGTGCTTGTTGAAAATTTTCTTGCACGAGCGCACTCAAGCCACAATTTGTCGTTCCACGATCTCTTATCTGGGTCGGTTGCAAGGTTGACTGGGTATTTGTGCCAATCGAGTGTAAAAATCGTCTTTTTAAATAGAGCGCTCTGCTGGAACGTTTACTGGTAGCACCTGAATCTTCCAGTAGATAACAATTTCAGCAAACAAAACATAAATTTCAAACACTTTCGTGTCATATGTCTAAATTTATTATAATTTCCAATAAATAAATGCATTCCGATACGCGGTTTGTCGGTTTGTTTGGACCACGACTCACTAAGAACTAGAAAAGAAATACAAAATGAAGTGTTTCCTTTATTTATTGTACTCAAGACTACACAAACAGACAGAAAATGAAAGTAAATACCAGAACAAAGTTACCACCGTAAGTGATCTCAAATTGATGAACCAGCAACAGTAACTTGGAGGAGGTTAATTTACGACGGGATTTCCAACGACTTTCTCCGCAAGGGCGCAAGTTCCCGGCAAAGACTCCCGGGGGAGTTTGCCGAAACTCGTCACCGTCCGTAAACGAACGCTACGGCTCGGCACACGGTTGCGGATGGAAAATGAAAGTTTGATAAATGTTTTGATAGCACAATTGAAAGTTTTCCGCTTGCCGCTCTACCGTTCCTCATCTTTCGCGAGGTGCCCAATCTTTTGCCGGTTCGACCGCTGGTAGGCATGTGTCACTCGATTTTATTGCCCGATAGCAGGACCTCTGCGCTGCGGTCTGTCTTTATCGTCTTACACCAGCCAGGGGCTTCCTTATCGGTCGAAGTCTACTTCGACTTGTGCTTGTGCGGTCAACACAACACGCCGTGATTAATGATGGACGGAAAGAGACGAATGGGCAAAGGAACGTAAAAACCTGCGGAAGCTTTCCCGACAGCGAACGGAAAGCTCTCCCGGTGTACAACCGTTGGTTTCGTTACCGGGGTTTGTAGGAAAATTAGAATTAATGGTCCAAGAGGGGCGGGTGCCGTGATAATGTTACCCGCGTGCCTATGTAGCGGCGGAGTCACGAGTTTAATCAAAGAAATCAATTTCGCTCCACGAATAAGATTGAGAAAAGAAAGGCGAAGAACAGTAAAGTAGACACGGTGCCTATTATTCAGCAAATGAAAATGGCAGCCAGAGTATCGAAGAGTGGATGTGCGCGGATACGGTGCGGGATACTGTTTCATTCCTTTTCCCATAGTTAAAACCATGATTGATAGCGCTGTAGGATGAAACACACGCGCGGCATATCGGCGAACGAAGGCGAAAAAAAAACATCCATCCATTTTGCCGAACATTTCGCGCAATCAGAATGGTGCACATAAATAGCTACAAAAAAGAGAAGATTATTGCACGGCATAAAAGGCTCGCTTCTAGGCTGCTGCCAAATTTTGGACAAGAAAATCTTCGCCTCGGCATTGCCGGCGATACGAAATTTACAGCGAGACGGCGCCGGCACGGGCCTCTTGCCCGTGACCTCCTCGATCGTTGAATAATTTATCGCAATCAAGCCCGAATTCGATATCGACGGAGCCGGCTCCGGCTTCGTATCATGCCTCGTAGCGTCGCCGACGCCACCAACACCACCACACCAATGCCATTTGTCGTCGATCCACGGCCAGAAGAAAATCACAACCTAGCGCGCGCGCCACTGTCTCGGTCCGACGGAGTGAAAAAGTGAACCCAACCCCACCGAGGTCACAGTGGCCGCGCGAAAGATGGCGATAAATTATTCCCAGTATTTTCACCTTTCTCGCGATTTTTCTGCGACGGGTTTTAAATATTCAGTCCCCGGCACGCCCTTGCGCCCGAATCGGCCTCGGTCGGTGCTGGTACGCGTTTTATAGGAACGGATTTTTCTAAAAAAAATTATGCCCCATCTCTCGGCAGCCATCTCTACGTAGCCGCCCGTGCAACGGTTCGCTTTACGTAGTGATAATAACGCAGCAATAACCGTAAAAGCCGCTCCTCGTAAAACAACGTAAATTACTAAACTTTTACCCGTTTGGTGTGTGTGTGCGCGTTGTGTGATGGCGACCCGTTATCGGTCGGGTCGGTGTTTTCGCAAGCGGTCCCTTTAAAATCGGGCCCTTTAATTTGCCTTATCCCGCGTGGTGGGGCGGCTTTGACTGATTACGTTAAGGTTTTTACTCATTATTGTGGAAATTTATTTCCCAAAGATTACGGACCATACGCAGCGTAACACTTCGCTCGCTTGTATTTCACGCCACGCCATCACGGTAAAAACCGTGGAAAGTGTCTGAAAATCGGCGCTGTTAAAGCGTTTCTCATTTTTCATGCACAGCGTTCGCTTGCCCAACGCGGGCTTGTTTAAAGTAAAGGTAGAGCAAAGCCGAAAGGAAAGTAAAAAATCGTAATGCACCTTTGCTCACTTTATCGTTGCGCCATCGTGCGAGGCAAATTGCCAGCCTGGTTCGTTCGGAAGGTGAAAACAAAGCAGCAAAAAAGCTGCGCTTCTTGCTCCAACCGTGCTGCTGCTGCTGCTGCAACCTTACAAACATTGCATCCCACCGGGATCGTTTAAGGTTAGCTTCGCAATATTTTACCAACGTTCGCACGCCATTCGCATGTCGAAGTACATTAATTTTACTTACCTTTCGGTGAAACCTTTCCTCGCGGTATCCTGACTCCTTCCCGCCCCCGAACAGCTACGTTGGGGGCCTCAGATGCGAAGATTGGAAGTAATAAGGGGGCCTGCCGCTCGTTTGAGCTTTTCTCCATTTTCATTTTCAGCATCTCTCCACCGTGGTCTATTTCTGCATTAAAGTGACTTCGTTTGCTTTATTTTTTTGCGTTTTTTTTTGCTATTAATGTCGTTTTGCAGTGACTCGGAACAGTGTGATTTTTACGTTTTTTTTTCTAGTTTTTGCACATTTTCGTTTTCACTTTACTCAAACAGGGCGATTCGTTCGTTTACTGTTCGGGTTCGTTTTTGACTTTGCAACTTTCGTTCGCTTTAAGTTTTGTTTCGTTTGTTCGGTGCAGAATAAAAAGTGAAAGTTCAAAGTGAAAGTTACGAGTCGCCGGCTGCGCGCCCAAACCTTTCCTCGCGGTATCCTGACTCCTTCCCGCCCCCGAACAGCTACGTTGGGGGCCTCAGATGCGAAGATTGGAAGTAATAAGGGGGCCTGCCGCTCGTTTGAGCTTTTCTCCATTTTCATTTTCAGCATCTCTCCACCGTGGTCTATTTCTGCATTAAAGTGACTTCGTTTGCTTTATTTTTTTGCGTTTTTTTTTGCTATTAATGTCGTTTTGCAGTGACTCGGAACAGTGTGATTTTTACGTTTTTTTTTCCTCGTACTTGCACATTTTCGTTTTCACTTTACTCAAACAGGGCGATTCGTTCGTTTACTGTTCGGGTTCGTTTTTGACTTTGCAACTTTCGTTCGCTTTAAGTTTTGTTTCGTTTGTTCGGTGCAGAATAAAAAGTGAAAGTTCAAAGTGAAAGTTACGAGTCGCCGGCTGCGCGCCCACCCAGATGCGACCGGAGTGCGGAAAGCAACAGTAACAGCACTGAATACAGCACGGAGCGAACAACGCGATGCCGGGTCGGCCGAGGCAGGCCGGTTTCGTTTCGGTGTGCCTACGCGTGGGATTAAATTGACTCTAGTAGGGAGTCCTTTCATATGAGAGACTCCCTAACGGAGTCAGATTGATTCCGGTAGTGCACAGTCAACAGCAAGCAATGTGAATCTGTGTGAACCTGATTCGTTTGTGTGATTTATTTTCGTTACTTTTTTTCGCTTTCGTTTCCGGTGCGTGCGTACCGTTTGCTTGTATATTTTTCCATTATTTTTGTTGTACACGCAATGCTCATGTGTTTTGCGTTTTTTTGAAGGTGTTTATCATATTTTTGTTTTCAAAGCAATAGTCGAACGTTTTTATAGCGTATATTTTAAAATGTTCTTTAGAAGAAAGGGATGTTGCACCTAATTGATTGTACCACTGATGGAGGCGCCTGATACGCCTAAGTGGGCCGTAATGGAGACGCCCGGTAGTGCAAACGTACAAGGTGATGGAGACGCATGGTGCTTCGTAGACTTACATGTGGGAACCCCTGCCACAGGAATGTTGGATGTATGTTACGATGGTGATGAGCTTTATTGATGGGATCCGGAAGATGTAATAAACCTTACATAATCTACCTCGCTTTCTCATCCTCCTCACGCCCCCGCAACGTCGTACGCTTCGCATCCAATTTTACTTCAAAAAGCTCAATTACGGAGGAGTTTCATCAGCTAGGCAAACCAGCACGTCATGATAATGCAGCAAACTTTTCTCTCCCAGCCTATTTTCGGTCAATCTTATTATCTTACGTTATTCATTAAATAACTGGCTCTGTACCTAAAGTCACCCGCCGGGTCGAGGGTCACGCTGTGCTGAGTTATTGTTTGACATGATACGCATAACTCCTGTCATTAAGTATATTTTCTCGGAAGCGACGCTCACATGTACCCGAACCCGAACATCTTGATTCACAGTGTTCCTCATATTTGGGCTGTGATTATCGTGGTGCGTGGGCTTCAAGATGGCTCAAGAGGAAGACAGAAAGCGATGGGGCCAACAAGCGGAACATCGTGCAGCGTACGCAAATGGTTCCTTCCCGGCTTGTTTGTTCGGCGCACTGACAACATTTCTTCAGCCAGAGTTTGTCTGTGCATTGTGGCTACGGTATTTTCGTTCCGCAGACCTTAATTCGCCAGGATCTGTCATGTGTTCGTCTGAATGTTGGAATTTCAATATCTCTTGTTCACATTCGACGTCGGTTCTTAGAACCCAAGGGATATGGATTTCCGTAGCGAGTTAAAGCAATATTAAAAACAAAACAACATGAAAGGCATGAAGCGTTGTGTGAATTGTATTTTGTGAGCAAAAGAATGGTTTGGTACGAGTCAAATTCCAACAATTCCACTTTATTCAGTACCAATAACATGGTGCTGTGCGGAGGTCAACACAAAATTCAACATTAAACAATATCCACACTCTGTGAAATGTATCATTACATCATTATAACCTGAATTGCGTGTTTGTTTACTATCGAAAATGAATTCCTTGATTTAATTAAACTCGGAAACGAATGCTGCTTGAAAATGCGCAATATAATGCAATCGTAAACCTGTGATGATGATGATTTTGTTTCACTACCATGTTCAACTCTTTTCTTTATCAACTCCATTGAACACAAATATTGATGGGCCCCTACTAATAACAATCATGTAATGCAAAAGTTTCGCATTTTCAGGCTGATATTGTTCAAACACACATATTTTCATTCCAATCGCAAAAAAGCACAATACACAGAACATCAGATACACTCCGAAACGATGCAACGATGCAAGTCAATGGAAAGGGCTTGCGCTAAGTAGCGTTCTATTGATTTATCTAATTTACCCCATCCGGGGCATCGTGCCGTTGTAACCATCAGCTTTCAACTCGAGCACGACTCGGTCCGTTCGCTGCAGCAACATGCCGGAACCGAGGCACACAAATGGCAATATGGCCAGCCCAATCCGGATTATCGTTGTAGCTAAGCCGGCGGGATTTGGCTTTGAAAAGAAGACCAATTTTCCCGCTCTCTCTCTCTCTCTCTACTGCGTTTGCCTGCTGCATGCGAAACTGCATTCGTACATTCGTTGCATGCCGATTGTCCCTTTTTCTTTCCGCAACTTCTTCCGCAGCTCTGGCGTATCTGTGGATTACGATAATCATTTCAAAGTTGGATCTAGTTCGCCGTGCAGTTTGCGTTGCCTTTTTCGTTTCTGGAGAACTTTAAATGCGATTGTGTGTGTCTTTTTTCGCTGGAGCGTGAAATTTTCCACAAAGTTCGTAATCCCAATCAGTTGATATTGGTTTTATTACGGAACTATCCGCTTGTTTAAATAAATTTGAATCTGCTTCAACACTTGAAACGAAAGCTTCTTCCAAATGTGGGTAAAACAATTGAAAAAAAACACGTAATTATTGCGTAATACGTAAATGCCTCAAATGTGCTCACATTACAGTAGATTTAATGATGCAGAATAATGACATTTAAATATTTCTACCCTTTTGAGCTGCAAACTTCACCAACGCGCACGCAATGTGTAATGAGCTTCAGATAATATTGCGTTTGCATATTTTTCACCACATTATTTTCGTCGCCATTATTAAAGCTTATCAGTGAAGCCATTCTTTTATGCTGGTGTGAACAGAACGGTGGAACAACAACAACAACAACGACAGAAAAAAAAACACCACCGCTGTAATGAAAGGCTGCGTATCTCATTATTTTGCGCCGATTCTTTCATCGAACGCAATTAATTAACAGGCGTGTTGCACACTCATTACTGCTAATGAATGGCGGCTTCGGGTCACACACTGCCCTGCGCTGCGGTATGGATTTTGCGACGGATGTAAATCACAGAAGTGCATCGGCATGATTAGCACGTCGGGCGCGTGACAAATCACACTGAGTTATCGATCCTTCAAGCGGCGTTCCATTCAAACGTCATTAATTAGGTGCGCACGTACACGCGGGTCGCTAGCTCAACCCGGATGGCTTTAAGGCTGCTCTAAACGTACGGCTCCGAAGCGTAACCCGTGTTGAACGCGTTGAACCGCGCGTAATCCTTGCGATAGCGGGTCAGAAGTTGCGGCGTGTAAAACAATCGAACTAAAACGGCGCCCAATCCACGTGCAGCTGTCTGGCAACGCAACCTCCGGGAATGGTTCAATTTGAATGTGTAATCGTTGCGCTGGAATGAATAATGTATCAAACTTTGCCGGAGCGTGGTCGTGATAGCAGCCGGGATGATACGACATGGCTCTTAGGTCAAGACCGGCATGAGTGTATTTACATTTGCCTCTCTCGCTTCTCGCCGGGCCGGCTGAACGACCGGCGACATGGGTCGCTAATGATTTCTGCAATCAAACCTCTTCACAGTCCTGCCGCTGGCAGCAAGAGGAAGCTCCTTTGTGGGATTTCTCGGCACAGAATCTCAGTGCCCGTGCATGCATCACCCGAATCACGGGTGCATTGCACCGTGAAAGCTGCCATTTACACTTAACGTTCGGAGTGCGATGTGATGCGTGAGAAGTTCGAAGTCGACCGTCGGCTATGCGAACAAGGATTTATGGAGACTTGTTTACATACAAACATTGTACGCTAGGTCTTTTGAATGCAATGAGAAGAATTATACATACCGCTGATATTATCAGAGAATGTGCAAATATAGGAGCTCTAGCTGTCAATAAGCTTCCTCTTTGCACGTGTAGGTCTCTCAATACTAACTGTCAACTGGGTCGAATACTCCTATCGGTCCTACCTTGTGTTAATTGGCCGATTTAAAAAAAAAATTAGGAGCAGAACCAGGTGAATTAAAATTAGGAGCATTATTTGTCACTATAGCGCCTAATTGTTTCTACCAGCTGTAGCTGGAAGAAAACAATGTCTCCAACTGTAGCTGAAAGCTGCAAAAGTGTCAATTGAAATCTAAATACGACGGTTAGTGTTTTTAATAATGACAAAGCGTTCATCAGCTACTGTCGCAATGTTTCTGCAACAAATTGCCCCAGCGTTATCGGGCTCACGCCGATCCGGGAAAGCGCCGGGAAAGCGAGTATGTATGCGTCCTGAACAATCAAGAACAGCACCGCAGACCGGATGCAGAAGCCCCACCGTACGGGGATACTCGTCAGAAACCATGTCATGCTGGGTTTCTCTTATCTTGCAACCGGGCAGCCAGTCGACTCGACTCGTATCGCTTCGTACTCTCGTACTGGCAATAGTGCCGAACCGCTCGCGTGCATCTAATTTAATTATGAAGGATGTGTAATTAAAACCATGTCTGTCAGCCTGCCGAGCACATCCCACCCCGTCCATGCGGGCCCGCACACAAGAAGCAAACGAGCTTCTCTGTCACAACATAGATGGGGCTTATCAGTGCTCCGTCAACACTCACGTTCCGTGCGGGGATAGTGAGCTTTTCCATCCGCCCGAGGGTTCTGCTTCTATGATCGCGAACAAAACACGGCAACGGTGCAAAAGAATAAAGAGGATAGAGTGCGCGTACATGTACAACACTAGCCTAGACTTGGCCGTTTCGTTCGCGATAAAAACCGTGATTAAAAGCGTGCGCAATCCCTCAATTAGTCGCGTTGATTACAGCAAATGACGGCCCGCGAACGATACGCGGAACGCGCGAAGAAACATTCATCAAACATTCATCCGCAAACCGTGGTCGATTATTTACACCGCACAACGTCACGCAAGGCCAATAATGATGATGATGAGGACGACAACGACGATCGACAGTCGACCGGCCCAAAATGGGATCTATTCCGCTAAGTACCTTCATGTGGCGGACGAGCAGTTCCTTCGGCCCGGGTCGCTTCTGCCTAATGGGTATGAAAATTCCCGGTGCGAGGAGCGAATCGTTTAAGTTTTTGGGACGTCTTGCCACATTCGCAAACGGTGCGGCCGTAACGACACGTGGCAATGATTTACGGCAATCGTCCTGATTGACCAATCACAGGGACACACCACAGCCTAGGCAGGCGTTTCCGTTTTCGTCACCTTCTCTAACCGCCCACCGCTTTCCTCTCTCCCGTTCGCAGTATAACATAAAGAAGAAGGAGGAAATCGTCGAACAGGCACCCCAGGAGGAACCGAATCCACTGATGCGGAAGAAGAAAACGCCCGAGGAGCTTGCGGCCGAGGCGGAGCAGGAGGATCTAGACGACTTCACGAGTAAGTATTGCGGACGCGCGCGTACACTATTCGGTCGATTTGCCTGCTGGAAGTAGGAGGTGTACCCTGGGAGCTGGGAGCAACAGGGAAACTAATGTGCCGGCAAAGTGTTTCTGGCACGTGATTGCGCAATGTGGTTGTTGTCACCGTAATCGACGCGTGGCCACCGCCGCTCTCTAATCGCTTTTCGACACCTCCACCGGCGGGAAAATGGTGAGATTTTGTCTCCAATCAACTTCATTGCCGCTTCGCTGAGCAGTGGTTGTGTTCTGTTTTTCTGCTGTTTTTTTTTGTTTTTCGTTCGTTTCTTCGTCACTTTGCCCCCACCCACAACCGTTCCACCCAATTTCCACCTGGCAATGGCGTCGGCTGCTGTGCTGTGGTCACTATTACCTTCGCCCGCCAGGAGCTTTAATCGACTGTGAATGCGGCTGACGAGGCGCCAGTCAGGCGTGGAATGTTGCGTATCTCGGGGAGATAGCGCGTCCGTGCTCCGGGAACACGGCCATTCGCCAGTGAAAAATTTGTCCGTCCATCGGTGGCGAGAATTTACGGTAACGATGATATTCTTCATTTTCTTGGCGAAGAGCGCGTAATGGTGATTGCAGGCACGGTGTTGGGCCTCCGCATAATCGAAGTAAGTAGTAAGATATTGTGTAGTGTATCACTTTCTGCTAAAATCAAAGAGATGTTGTTCCTTTTCTCTTCTACTTGACTTCTACTTAACCTCCCTCGCCCTGCCCCCACCACCACTCCGTTTCAACACCTGTAAGCAAAATCGATGGATGAATATCGTGCCCATGTTGGCGTCGAGCCTAGTCGCTAATATAACATCCTTTATATACGTGTGTGTGTATAGTTATTCTAATTTTGTATTAAAATGGGGCTCGCTGAGCCGACAACGTGTAATCATTCTCCAGACGCTTAGAACCGCGCTGGATCGGACAGTTTGTTCTAAAGTAAAGATGTATATTCGTTCCGTTGTTGCCTTCATGTTCTAATCCTTAACCTTTCAACCCCATTACGAGGACTATCTGTCGTGATGGCCTCAGATAGCTTCATGTTGTGTTGTTACGGCAGTATCTATCACCTTTCATCACCACTACTATTACTAACGTTTCGGAACTTACTCGGCTTCCTGTTGGGAGCGATTTTCCTACAAACTTAATCCAATTCCCAACCATCCTGATGCACGTTCCAACCTTTCTTCGTAGCTTCTCTTTCAGATCTTCTCCTCGTCCATAACTCTGTGTGAAACTCTTCTCGAACACTGTCCACACATGAATGTTTCGGTTTTCTGGCGCTATCTGTCTCGCTGTACTCACAGAACTCAACAACAGCAAACTCACCACACTCAATTGGCTTGCAATGTTTTGTGTTTGGATAAACAGCGACAGTCGTGTGTGGTCTTACGAAAGTCGATTGACCGTCCGCTTGACTACCCAAACAATCGCGGTTTATAATTAAGTGCGTCTACTATCTGGTCACTGTAAATATGTGCAGCATCTCACATCGATTGCTTCACACTCGCACGCCACTAAAGTGGACTCCGCCTCTCCATCGTCGGCCCAAGTGTCAATCGAGGTTGTCAGATGGTTTTGCATGTGAAAGCAACACAGTGACACCGCTGTCAAACCACGCTCGCTCAAGTACCGCACAGCCAACTCTGATGCATCGCCAGCGCATCCAGTTGGCACGAATGTTGCAGACAGCCGCCGATGCTCCTGTTTCCAAACACAATGTCGCAGCCATATTCAATGATGTTTCGAGAGCGTTAGATCGTAGATACACAAACACACACTCACATCACTACTACGTCATAAACATTTACAGTCAAAATACTTCAAACTCTTCGAAATAGGTCAAGGTACTCGTGGAGCACGTCAGGCGGAGCTGTAGTGTTGACGTGTCAATCACATACTGTAAAACAGTCACTAACATAAATTAACATTCTCACACTGAAAAAAGTTCCGAGCGAATCGCGAATTTGCTTCGTGTTTCCGGCATTATCGATTCACCTGTTAATGGATGGCTGTGACTGTCGCTCTATTTTGATTTCGTTTGTGTTTTGTATAGGGTATTTTCAAACGAGTGTCACAACTTTCAGTCGGAAGAACTTGTACAATGCGAATATTTTAATGGACGTTTCATCAAACGTTGGGACATTGCAGCTGAAAACACCCTATACTTGATAACTCTTCCCAAGATTATCTACCTCACTATCACTCTACCTCTTGTTCTCTATATAGCTGTTTATATGTCTGTTTCGGATACTCCTCTGCTAAATATAACAAAATTTACTTATATTTAGTCCCGCTGCTCATCCCATCTGATCAGCTTGTGTTATATACTTACCTGCCGATAATCGATATGTTTCTTTAACAAAAAAAACGGCTTCCTGTTGGGAGCGATTTTCCTACAAACTTAATCCAATTCCCAACCATCCTGATGCACGTTCCAACCTTTCTTCGTAGCTTCTCTTTCAGATCTTCTCCTCGTCCATAACTCTGTGTGAAACTCTTCTCGAACACTGTCCACACATGAATGTTTCGGTTTTCTGGCGCTATCTGTCTCGCTGTACTCACAGAACTCAACAACAGCAAACTCACCACACTCAATTGGCTTGCAATGTTTTGTGTTTGGATAAACAGCGACATGTGATGGCCTCAGATAGCTTCATGTTGTGTTGTTACGGCAGTATCTATCACCTTTCATCACCACTACTATTACTAACGTTTCCATCATCAACTCTGACAGCGGCCGCGCGGGACATTCTCTGATCCTATCGATTTTCCTAGATGTATAGCGATAGGCTTCTCTTTCTCTTTCATATGTGTTACGATCTGTTTCACGGCTGCTGTTCGATCCGTCACAGTAGCCCTCGCTGTCGAAACGCTGTGAAAGCGACCTCTAGCGGTGAAGCAGATGATGTGCATTATGTTCTCTTTACTCTGCGCTCTGAGTTTCTCTTATTGTTATCTTTACGTCATGTTGTTCCTTTTCGTGTCTATCTTGTACGCACTTTCTTTTCACATTTCGTCCTCTTTTTTCGATTAACTTATAACATAAATTTACAATTTTCAACCATTTTTCACTGTTTATCTTCAACACCACCCTCTCTTACTAGCCATGTCTTTGTTGAACTTAACTTTGTCTGTCATCTGGCTCTTGCTTCCCTTTAACCATCTCACAGGATGTATGAACCAGACACGCTCTCTCGTTTCCTATGTTTCTTATTTCCGAACGCTAGCGTTGTTCTCTGTGTACGTGTTGAGTAATTTAATTCGCTTTTCAATATGCTTCTTCCATGATACATATGTTGTTTATTTCATGTTCGATTACACCAACGAAGCAAACGTCACACGGAACCGTGATTGTAATCTCACTTTGCGTACACTACAAACGCTCAGAACTAGCTCAATATACACGTCAACACACCTCAACATTCCACTGTGAGACAAACTTTGTTTTCCTTTCCGTTCTCTTCTCTTTGGGCACTTTTTATTCTGATACTATTTTCATCCTTAAAAGAAAGTGCAGCCGGTTTTTGTTATTATTATTAGTTAATGGTTCTACTATTTTTTTATAATAACTATAATGCGTTCCGTTCCGCGACCGTTCTGTTGCATTTCGATGCCCATATTTCGTACATTATTTCGTTAGCTTTTATTCAATACCATTTGTCGTTTAAATAAAACAAAATCTAAAACCCGGATCGGGGAAAACATGAATGAAAGAGAAAGAGAAACTGTTAATAACTATATGCAGCAAACCAACTGAAGGCTGAAGTAATTGGTTTTCGTTAATTCTGAACTGCTAGCGAGCGATTCTATACAAAACCAAGCGGCAGCACTTTCTTTCAAAGTGGTTTCAATATCTTCCTACTTTCTTCCCCGGAACTTACTCGGCTTCCTGTTGGGAGCGATTTTCCTACAAACTTAATCCAATTCCCAACCATCCTGATGCACGTTCCAACCTTTCTTCGTAGCTTCTCTTTCAGATCTTCTCCTCGTCCATAACTCTGTGTGAATGTAGAAGTCAAGTAGAAGAGAAAAGGAACAACATCTCTTTGATTTTAGCAGAAAGTGATACACTACACAATATCTTACTACTTACTTCGATTACCGGTTGATGGTTCGCCATCTACAAGAAACGGGATCAAAATGGTTTTCTTTGGTGGGTAGTTCATTCGATGAGCGATTTGGTGACGGACAGGGGAGGTGGGTTTTTTGAGTTGGGTAAGGCGCGTGGACATGACTGTGAGCGTTTCGGGGAAGCGCGACAGGAGTGAAAGGATGGACTGTTCACCGGTGACTATGGGTTCTAAGCGCCGGGTTTCGAAGTGTGTCTGTGTGTGCACGGTGGATTGGTCGGAGGCTAGAAACCTAAGAGCTCCCTACCGGTGCAGTGAGTGGGGAAGATGAGTAAGTGTCTACGATTCGTAAGTTCTAATACGAAAGATACTATATGCTTAGAGGTAGAGACAAGTAGTATGCTGATCGGCTCGACGGTAACAACATCAGCACAACTAGTTGGTAGAAAAGAACGGGCTTCAGTGTCAATACTTCTTGTAGTTCATGTACAAGGTAACCTGCACACGTCTTTTGCTGAGATGCTTTGCATTGCGTTCTGCCCAGAAGAAGAAGGGCAAAGCTACAGGGTCGCGTAGTGTACAGCACAAATCAGATGCTCACAGTGTGTCAGTATTAGTGCATGGATATACTACTGTAGATTAGAGATAATCATAACTATTGTTCCTGAAAATGTTGTAAATCAATATGGTTTCTTGTTGAATACAAACCGAAGACAACAGTAAACAATAAATGCTTTTTCTCAGTGGTCGTTTTTCATTGATGTTTAACTAACTTTATAAAAAATATGGACAACGCAAAACAGCATCACGTTGTGCAATCTATATGGAGCATTAGACATTAAGATATTCAAAATCCGATCATCTACAGAATGAGTAAAATTCATTAAATCTAATATCATTAGCAGCAACATTCATTCAAGTCTGTAACATCCATATAGTGTAAAAACATTAAGATACACTTTAGACTAATGCCATATCGTTTTACCCTGCATAGGGATTGTTAGTGTCTATACATCAATATTTTGCGATCTGTAAAGCGATCCTAAAGGAAATGGTTGTAGAAAATTTTACTTCATTAAGCTAGTACCAATCATGTAATTTCTTTATAAAGGTGAAAAATGACGAAAACAATGAGTACGAATGATGGAAAAGAAATAATAAAACGGAATGCCAAATAACCAAGAACAAAATACAATTTTATTACACGCAAAAGAACGAAACAATTCTACGGTACATAAAGAAATATTCGATAACACAAGAAAAAAGCGACGATGGCGTGGAAGAGGTAAGCAGTGTTTCGCTGGCGTACTACTATTGTCATTCGGTATCTTTCGAGGTAAATAATTTGTGCCCCGGACGTTTCCCTACCGTACAGGGGCCCGGTTCTGGTTTCGTGTGCCGCGGTGTTGGAAACAGACGGGAGGAATCGATCGAGAAATGCAATTTGCGTGGTAAAAAAAATCGATGTACAAATGGCTCCCGTACGGGTGGAGCTAGTTTTGTTCGATATGTAACGGAACCGAATGGGCCACCACCTGCTAATGAAAACATGTATCTTCTTTTTTCTCTCTTTCTCTATTCTGTCTGTCAACTGACACGTCCAAAAAACAAAACTGCTACAATATCTACCACCACCACCACCACCAACACCACTACTACTAAAACTACTCGCTTCTGTCGCTCCTCGAACATGTACAAACTCGATCGATCTTGTCGGACCTAACCCAACTAACACAACTAACGAACGCGTGCGGTATCAACAACAAACATCGGCGCAGAGTTGAAAAACTCCATAGAGACGCAGGTGAACGAGATCAAGACGCAAATCGAGGGCAAGTGCTCCTTGCAGTGATTGTGCTCCATCGCACCGTGCGTACTCTACCAACCAAGTATTCAATAATATTTGACGACGGAAGCCCACACCACACCACAGTCACACCACTACACCCGTGCCAGTAGTAGAGGCGGAAGACGCGCGAGACGCTGCGATCCCACTCCGAACGCGACGGGGGAGCCAGCCACACGCTTCGATCGTCGAAGTAACACACAGATCGAAGGTGAACAGGAGAGCAATACATGACCGGCGCGCCCTCGCGGGTGCATCGCAACTGCCAACTGGCGGAAACCCCACCCACTGTACGGCGTCTCCTCCACATACAGCACAGTTTCACCCCCACACCCATACATCCACACCACAACCACCATCCCACCACCAGCACGATGGGCAAAACATTCTCCACATCGCGTGTGGTGTACGCAGCAGGAAGCCGGAGCAGCCGCCGCCGCCGATGGACGCCCCGACGGGAAGGGCGGTGAACAAGATGGCGGCGATGACGCGCGTGCATTCCACCATGCGCAGCAGCAGCAGTAGTTGTGAGTAGCAAAAGAAAGAAAGTGAGCGGCGAAAGAAAATAATAAAGAAAACCTTATCCCAAAAAATTGTTAAACATATTAGGAGCTCTTTGCGAAAGGGGGAGGAGGAAAGCGAGGCAGAAACCGAAGAAGTAGTAGAAGAAAAAGAAGCATAAGAAGACTCACATCACTACTACGTCATAAACATTTACAGTCAAAATACTTCAAACTCTTCGAAATAGGTCAAGGTACTCGTGGAGCACGTCAGGCGGAGCTGTAGTGTTGACGTGTCAATCACATACTGTAAAACAGTCACTAACATAAATTAACATTCTCACACTGAAAAAAGTTCCGAGCGAATCGCGAATTTGCTTCGTGTTTCCGGCATTATCGATTCACCTGTTAATGGATGGCTGTGACTGTCGCTCTATTTTGATTTCGTTTGTGTTTTGTATAGGGTATTTTCAAACGAGTGTCACAACTTTCAGTCGGAAGAACTTGTACAATGCGAATATTTTAATGGACGTTTCATCAAACGTTGGGACATTGCAGCTGAAAACACCCTATACTTGATAACTCTTCCCAAGATTATCTACCTCACTATCACTCTACCTCTTGTTCTCTATATAGCTGTTTATATGTCTGTTTCGGATACTCCTCTGCTAAATATAACAAAATTTACTTATATTTAGTCCCGCTGCTCATCCCATCTGATCAGCTTGTGTTATATACTTACCTGCCGATAATCGATATGTTTCTTTAACAAAAAAAAATCGATGTACAAATGGCTCCCGTACGGGTGGAGCTAGTTTTGTTCGATATGTAACGGAACCGAATGGGCCACCATCCCCCCCCCACCCACTCCTCCTCGCTCTCCCCTCTGCATGGTCTGTCCTTCTGTGTCTGTCTGTGTGTGAGTGTGTGTGTTTTTGTGTAATCTTGTGCTGCTCGCTGCTCCTCGCTCCAGCAAACGCTCTCCTTTCCGGCTTGCCCCCTGCTCTCGTACACGTTTGTGCCATTTCGATGTCGTGTTGGTTGTTTGGTTTTGCGTTCGTTCAACATAGTTCAATACGATCAATGTGTAAAAGAGCAATAAATATAACAAATTCGATAGGGATCCTGTTCCAGAGGAAAACGAACGAAGCGTTTGTTAAACAAGCAAAACAAGAAAAACGAGGTGACGAAGTAAGTTTAAAGGAAGTAAACATAACACACACACACACAAAAAACATCGAAATGCAGCATCTTCAAGTGCACTTCCGGTAGAGAACGTATGGAGCCGGGGCGCGGCATAAAAGGGACTCTCTTTGGATACTGCTGAAAGAAACCCGTAACGAACGCGAGACGGAACGAAGGATAAGAATTCGAACCGAGTGATAATTACCGCATAGAGAGCGCATCCGTTTGTGCTGCTACAATCAGGCCTCCGAAGCTGCCTTTTCCGATCTTTCAATCTGACCGATCTGATTCGATCTTCAATCCTCCCTCAATCTGACCTTTTCGGTGTTCCATCTGTTCAATCGCCGGGCCTGGTTGCGCAGCGGTGAAACATTTCACGATGATTTCACGAAACGTATTTCCCGAATCGCAGTGGTTCGAAACGGGGGTGCGGAATCCTTTTTTTGTGGAAGGTGGAAGGTGTGCCTTTTCCCCACAACCCCACCCCCTTCTCCTTGCCACGAAAATGGAAATAAAGAAAACGGCTTCGGCAGTAGTATGCGAACCGCCGGTAACAAGCAGCAAAAGAAGAAAAACAAAACAAATCCCGATCTCCATACGAACGGACACACAAAATGCATAGGCGTGCGTCTGTGGGCGTCGCGATGCAAGCGATCGGAATGCGGCGGAGCGTGTGGGTGGGACGGGAGAACGAGCCTGCGTGGCAGGACGTTCATCACAGCAAGCGATAAGCGACCCCGACGCAATTTCATGTATGCTTCGATCGATCGATAATGTTTGTTTTCTTTTTCTGTCTCTTCTTTTTTTATCTTCACCCTCTCGGTACTGTCCATCTGTCAACTTTGTTGCTGTCGTACGTGTCTTGTGTTCCCTGTGTGTACTTACTGTGTTACAGCCCGAACGAGGAAGCAACCCGAAAGAGAGAGAGAGAGAGAGAGAGTTGGTTCGTAGCGCTTGTTGTTGTGCGTTGTTGTGTGCCCACCGGACCGGGCACATACACACGCACCCACACACACCCTACACTTCATGTTAGTAAATACAAAGCAAAAACCAAACCAAACAAATATTTTGCGCGTTGTCTTTTTTGATCGTTAGCCCACGTTGATTGATGGACGCGTTAAAGAGTGCATGAGAGCAAATACATAAATAACATTATAACGAAACTGCAGACACTGTTTTAACATTAGCGAGCAAGCAACCAACCCTGTGTACTAGGCGACTTCTCCCCCAGATCCCGAGACAAAATGGAGCAACAAAAAGGGAAGGATAACCAGAATCATCCACACACACACACTTTTGGCAAATGCTACCGGTTGCTTTCGTTAACGGTTTGATGATCGAAAGAACGCTTTAATGCTGTTTATGTTTTCCGCATGTTGCGCCTAGCAAGCACCACCTCCTGACACTAGTCACCGTTTGGCCGTCACTGTAACGAGAAGAAAGAAGGGAGTAAAACATTTAAAAAACACACACACACATACACAACGCTAAAACGAAGAAAAAACCCTACATCGATCGGTTTCAGTGCGTGTTGCCGGGGTTTGGGTTTTCCACCAGCGGATGCTGCCCCGTGGGCGCGCCGCGGAAAACCAACCGTCGCAACTGCGTTTTCCACTTTCTTTCCGTACGCCACCCACCGCTTGTGGGCGGGAGCCCGTACGGGATGCTTTCTATTTCCGCTTGGACGCGTGTGTCCGGTGTGTTCTTACGCACGCTTTCCCACACAGCTCATTCTTCTTGATCTTTTCCTCCAAACACAACAAAAAAAAAACATTAGTAGTGCAGTATATAAAAGCAAACAGAAGAAAAATGAAAAATTGAACTTACATCAGGCAACAAATAAGCAAAAATTGTGATTAATAATCCTCCCGCTCTCCTCCAGGAAGAAGACGAAAGCACGAAAGCGGAGAGGCGTCACACACACTAACGGGTTGGGCTTAAAGTTTGGAAACATTGTAGATCTTACTTTCGGTAAAAGCATTACGCCTTGCAGCCATTTCTGTAACAGCTTATTTTGCTCTATGCAACCAGCTTTCGAAAAGTAACTACGTTACCAAAGGCCGAATAAACACATTTCTTCGAGTTCCTCCCAATTCCCAAGTTCAATGCTGATCTCTATGAATTGTAAATGATTGAATGTCTTACTGACACGCAAGTGAAAAACACTACCCTTCGCTATATCTGCCTTTAGCACACAGCTAATCCACGCCCCGTTCATACGTCTAAACTGTGTCAAACTAAAACAATATCAAGTAAGATCAAAACAATAAAAAAGTATAGATCAAAACAATCGTTAGTGTCAGTGTATCAGTGCGTCCTTCTTTCGTCCCTAGAATACCTATTGAAACTGAGGCGACATCCCAGCGCAACGGCAACCTCACCCCCCATTTCCCGTACCGGCGATCGGAAGTCGAAGATGGCGTCCCATCCGGGTTTCGCTTCCGATCGCAGCCACAGGAGAGAGGGAGCGAGTGCGAGCGAGAGCCTGTCAGCGAGGAGCAGCGAAGATGACAGTTAACAGTCATCAGCTTATACAATAGACACGCGAACATCCTAGTAGCCGCTGTTCTGATCTCCCTTTGGTTAGCTAGTGGTGGTGGTAGGTAGCAGTGGTAACAGGCAGAGAACGTGCGTTGGGATCAGCTGTGTGTGTGTGTGTGTGTAAGAAGAGCAAGTACTATCGGGAAGCGGGTGCCGGGTCGGGTGGGACGCGCGGTCGGCTGACGGAACGGTTGCTGGCGCAGGGGCTGCTTACGCCCGCGATGCTCCAGGAGCTGAAGCAGGAGTGGGACCAGCAGGCGAAGCGCGGCTCGGGTGGCAAGGGTGCCGGGGAGGACGACGACGATCCCTTCGATGGGGGGAAGAAAGGAGCGGGACGTCGGAAGGGCTATCGGAAGGTGAAGTGAATGTGTGGGGTCGTGGGGGAACGTAGGACACTAATAAAACCCAACTAACAAGACAGGAAGGCAGGCAGAGCTTGTTAGTACACTGAACGTGGTAGTGATATTATGTTTTAATTCCAGCTTTTTCTTTCCAGACATTGGTTGGAATGTTACAGTGTTTTTTTTTTGCGGTACAAAAACGCTCAGATGTATGTAAAATGCATGCAAAGGTGTGCAGGAATCATTTCCTGCCAATATTTCCTGGGCCAAAGAGAAACTTCGGTTTTGGTTTCCGATTCAAATAGCAGAGCTTTTTAAATAAAATTGCGTGATTGAAAAGAAAGAAAGATAGGACATGCGGTTCCCACAGAAATCACAATTAAATGCATGCTACTATGCGATATTCATTTTAAGCTGTGGGCGAAATAGTAAAGGAATGGGAAAGGATACCTCCGTGTTTGGATGGTTTCCTAGTAGTCAATTTCATCAATTCGACAACGGACACAAAAGTTGTGGAGCGAACAAGCAATTTCATCGGCAAGAATACCAGGGAAGCATGATCATTAAGGGGATCTGATCGGAGAAAGCCATTTTCAAATTAGGCAGTTGCTCCGCCTACTAAATCAACGCACGTTGCCGCATAAGCAGCCGTAAAAATGCCACGCTACTGATTATTATTTCTATAACACAAAATTAGGAGTTTATCCAATAATTTACTCATAACTTCGATTCGAATTTTATAAAACTATTCTACGATCTCCTGTTGACGTAACTCGTAAAATCGTGCGAATTTAAGACGACCACCGGTGTTCGGTTTTTGTGATCAGGAGGCGAATTGTTCAGCTGAATCGCTGCTTTCGCGGGTACTTACTTCTTCATGGCATGTGATCGACGACGGCTTGGCTAGGATGGGGAACACCCCCTTCCTTTATTTCACAACCCAAAGCAAAATGAAGTCACATGTTGATATGGCATTTGATTTTATTAATCGTTTCGTAAAATGGTGTAACTAGTGTTTGACATTATAATGATACCGTGTAGTTCCGTGCGTGCACAAGTGTGTGTGTGTTTTTTATCATCTTCTTCTTTCCTCTCTACCACTCTTCTAAATGTACTACCCTCTGTCCGCTACATCAATGCCCGCACGGATAAAAGGCTCCATTGGAGCGGATACAGTGGGAAACGCATCTTCCCTTCGGTAGCCATGACAAAACCGTGTAATGCTGCTTGCTGTTTACTAATTAATCATTCAACTGCCTTTCCGCGCGGTTAGTTCTACCAGGGAGGCGTAGCGGGTCACACACACCGGCTCGGGTGGCAAGGGTGCCGGGGAGGACGACGACGATCCCTTCGATGGGGGGAAGAAAGGAGCGGGACGTCGGAAGGGCTATCGGAAGGTGAAGTGAATGTGTGGGGTCGTGGGGGAACGTAGGACACTAATAAAACCCAACTAACAAGACAGGAAGGCAGGCAGAGCTTGTTAGTACACTGAACGTGGTAGTGATATTATGTTTTAATTCCAGCTTTTTCTTTCCAGACATTGGTTGGAATGTTACAGTGTTTTTTTTTGCGGTACAAAAACGCTCAGATGTATGTAAAATGCATGCAAAGGTGTGCAGGAATCATTTCCTGCCAATATTTCCTGGGCCAAAGAGAAACTTCGGTTTTGGTTTCCGATTCAAATAGCAGAGCTTTTTAAATAAAATTGCGTGATTGAAAAGAAAGAAAGATAGGACATGCGGTTCCCACAGAAATCACAATTAAATGCATGCTACTATGCGATATTCATTTTAAGCTGTGGGCGAAATAGTAAAGGAATGGGAAAGGATACCTCCGTGTTTGGATGGTTTCCTAGTAGTCAATTTCATCAATTCGACAACGGACACAAAAGTTGTGGAGCGAACAAGCAATTTCATCGGCAAGAATACCAGGGAAGCATGATCATTAAGGGGATCTGATCGGAGAAAGCCATTTTCAAATTAGGCAGTTGCTCCGCCTACTAAATCAACGCACGTTGCCGCATAAGCAGCCGTAAAAATGCCACGCTACTGATTATTATTTCTATAACACAAAATTAGGAGTTTATCCAATAATTTACTCATAACTTCGATTCGAATTTTATAAAACTATTCTACGATCTCCTGTTGACGTAACTCGTAAAATCGTGCGAATTTAAGACGACCACACACACACACACACACACAGCTGATCCCAACGCACGTTCTCTGCCTGTTACCACTGCTACCTACCACCACCACTAGCTAACCAAAGGGAGATCAGAACAGCGGCTACTAGGATGTTCGCGTGTCTATTGTATAAGCTGATGACTGTTAACTGTCATCTTCGCTGCTCCTCGCTGACAGGCTCTCGCTCGCACTCGCTCCCTCTCTCCTGTGGCTGCGATCGGAAGCGAAACCCGGATGGGACGCCATCTTCGACTTCCGATCGCCGGTACGGGAAATGGGGGGTGAGGTTGCCGTTGCGCTGGGATGTCGCCTCAGTTTCAATAGGTATTCTAGGGACGAAAGAAGGACGCACTGATACACTGACACTAACGATTGTTTTGATCTATACTTTTTTATTGTTTTGATCTTACTTGATATTGTTTTAGTTTGACACAGTTTAGACGTATGAACGGGGCGTGGATTAGCTGTGTGCTAAAGGCAGATATAGCGAAGGGTAGTGTTTTTCACTTGCGTGTCAGTAAGACATTCAATCATTTACAATTCATAGAGATCAGCATTGAACTTGGGAATTGGGAGGAACTCGAAGAAATGTGTTTATTCGGCCTTTGGTAACGTAGTTACTTTTCGAAAGCTGGTTGCATAGAGCAAAATAAGCTGTTACAGAAATGGCTGCAAGGCGTAATGCTTTTACCGAAAGTAAGATCTACAATGTTTCCAAACTTTAAGCCCAACCCGTTAGTGTGTGTGTATATACGCATAAGCAGTAGACTTAACGGTACCGGAACAACCGATGTAGTAAGCACACAAAGGACACACACACACACACACACAGCTGATCCCAACGCACGTTCTCTGCCTGTTACCACTGCTACCTACCACCACCACTAGCTAACATGCGCCACTACTCTGTCCGGCTTCTTTTCGACCTCTTCATGAAAGGGTCACTGCCGCCATCCCAACTTTGCCGGGACGCACGGTTAGTACGAATGGAATCGGTTTAAACGCTTAAGATGTATCACTATTGTTTTGTTTCTCAATCGGGGAAGTTTGGATAATGCTTACGTGCTACATACGGTATGTATCGTTGTTTGGTTCGCTGCCTACTCCAGATGGGTGAGGGGGTTACTGCTTCACGCGACAGACAAACCTTGCTTGTGAGCTGAGATCTGCGGAGAATTAGTGAGCGTCGCTAGTGTAAGTGAAATCGACCCTGACGTTCTTTGAGAGCGTTTGAAAGACTAGCTTAAAGACATGTACTAGAACAACAGGATGACGTTGTGGAGATCTATTGCCGGTTCGGTAGATAGGTTTATGCAGGGTTTTGTCCACTACTACGGAGGAAACTCTGGAGAGGGTACGGCTAAATCACAGCAACTATGTGTCCTCACTCTGTTGCTCTCTTTCTTAATCTATCATGGTTCAGGTGTTGCGCATGGGGTTTTGTTTTATTTTTTTTTCTTTAATTTATATTGGTTCAGGTTGTTTGTTGTTTAACGTTTACGATTGCTTTTACGAATTTCATAACTCCCACCACACTAACAGAAAGGGGAAGAGATTAAGTGATGCCGGCTGGCTTGCTACTGCTGTGCTCGTTACTTGCTACAGTGCTCCTTTACACTACAAATGCTCTAGAGACGCGTTCGCTATCGCTTCGGAGTAAAAAGGGATTCTTGTTTGCTTCGCCTAAGTGTTAGTCGGTGAGGAAAATGCCATGGCCGGCGATGTATACGCGATTTTATCTCCTCTCTCGGTTGGTGATATATCTATTTGCCCCTACTTCTACTGCACGTCGGCAGATGCGTTTTAAAACTGTTGATAACTTAGGCTATATCAGACCATTCGTTATGACGGTGTTCAGGTGGTTCAGGTGTTTGTTTTCATCTCTCTTCTCCTCAGGGATTCATCAGTTCATCGTCGACGCTGTGGAGACGCGGTGCAGTGATCGAATGCAGAGCGATTACGATCACTTGGGATCGATTTGGACACATTGAAATGTGTCGGAGTGGAGTGTGCTTTTGCTCGTAAAACATGTAGCGAAAGCTGACAGACAAGGTGGTAAAGAGAAAATTTTAGCAGAACTCCCCTCGACAAATGACGCCACAATCGATCAATAACGACTTTTCTAGTGTTAAATGAGGCGGTCTCAAATGAAATATAACATTACGTCGACATAAACCATATACCATGTTAGTGACATCCCTTCAAGCAGTAAGAAACATGTAAAAATTGTATTGGTCTTAAAAGTTACAACAAAGATTAGAAATAAGAGACACACTTAAAGCGGATACATGAGCTACACCGACACCGATTTACAAGCAGACAGCAGTGTTTTGTGTGAAAATTGAAGAACAATAGTACATTTATTTCTTTCCACCAAAACAAACACAGAAACACCTAGGTGAAGCGAGTGTACTGGTATTGGTTTTGTGATTTATTCGTTTGTGTTTTTGTTCACATCGAGAAGAAGAACATCTTTCATGCTTTCGGATACATTACTTACCTTGCCCAAACTTGGCCCAAAGAATGCATCCAGCGAGATTTGCTCTACACAAATATGTAGCGACGATACAAAACAAATACTTAAAAAGAAACACCATTGCTTTGAACTCATTGGAGTTTTGTTTTGTTGTAAACGATAAAAACTGAAAATAGTAAACATAAATATGTAAACACCGAACAAGGCTCAAGTTTATGATAACGTACAACAATCAACATCACGTAGAAACACATAGAGCAACATTAGAACACCGAACCAAACAAACAGAGTTTCGAATAGAGGAGAATAAACACACCGAACAACACAGAAAATCATAGAGGATCATTTGAAAACAAAACAACAAAAAAAAATTAACAAAACGAAATGATAACATACAAGAAACAAACAAAAATCGTTAGAACAAATAGAGAACTGTTTGAAAATGAAACCAGCAATAACAGAACGGAAAGCAAACGGAGCGTGAAGGGACACGGAAATGAACGGAAGCAAATGGAATGCGAATGGAAAACAATATACATGTCAATTACTACCGAGAGGAGGATTAAGATTTAACCACATACCGTGCCGTGGGAAGGAGGTATGGAATATATACACATTTAAACGCAAGCCTAGTACATACCTAGCGTAGAACGTAGGACAGAGATATGCGAAGGTTCAGATGAAAGTATAACATATAAAGCAAAACCTATATAAAGCAAACCTTTCCGGTTTCTCCCACACCATCGTTTAACAAGAGTCAGCAGAGTCAGCAGAGTCAGCAGAGTGTTTGAGATGAAACGTGGCAGTAAAGAGAACTGTGGCTCTTTATGACCCGTACGAGGAGTTAGTAGTGGAAATGAGTTCGTGTTTATGGTTGTTCAGTTTAATCGAATTTACTATGCTGTTTAGATTATAGCGGGACGTATGAACTACTTTCGTTCTCTTTTTATTATTTAAGATGGCTTTAATGTTTTATTCTAATGTTCGATTTCAAATTTTCTTTACTACGCTTATTTCTTTATTTCAATCTGTTATCTTCTCATTTCTCAAAACAATTAAAGGTTTTTATTTCCATAAAGCAGCATAATTAAGAGCATCAATTAAGTAATTTAGGAGCAAAATTCTAAAGAAGATCTGAACGCGAAAACAAATTGTACGTAGTGAGAATCTAGTGCAGTGAAGCAATTAACTAGTTGACGTAGTTTATGAATGCTAAATTGATCAGTCCGCGATCGTGTTGCAAACAAACAAACTACACCACAGGAGAGAGGTACGATTAGAGATCATATTGAGAAAATACACGCTTCTATGGCCATGGAAAACAACACGCAATAACTCTCACCTGCTGGCATAATGCACGAGAAGGTTTCGCAAGGTTCATTTCGCGACAGCGACGCTCAAGTGTAAAAAAAACTGTTGAAAACAAAAGTCTCGATGGCCTTTTCATTTCGATGTGCGCGCTTGTGTGCTTTTTCGTTCCACTCGCTGTTGCCTGTATCCTATTGTT